>CACVCL010032427.1:0-16752 GCA_902729485.2 Mus minutoides | reverse complement strand
AGGAAATTTAAATTCCAGGGTGTTTTTTTTTTTTTTTTTTGGTTTTTTGAGACAGGGTTTCTCTGTGTAGCTCTGGCTGTCCTGGAACTCACTTTGTAGACCAGGCTAGCCTCGAACTCAGAAATCCGCCTGCCTCTGCCTCCCGAGTGCTGGGATTAAAGGCATGCGCCACCATGCCCGGCCCATGTTTTTTTAAATCGTACTTTCTAATGTATTCAATTACAAGCAAGCTTAAATAAGCAAAAGCGAGGGAAAAGCATAGAAGGGATGGACATAGGCGGAGATACAACTTGTCTTAGTTAGGGTGTCTATAGCTGGAACAAAACTGTGGTTAACTGTGGTTAAAAGCAAGCTGGGCAGGAAAGGGTCTACTTAGCTTACACTTCCACATGGCTGTTCATCATCAATGAACTTCAGGACAGGAACTCACACAGGGCAGGCACCTGGAGACAGGAGTTGATGCAGGGACCATGGAGGGGGTGCTGCTGACTGGCTTGCTTCCCCTAGCTTACTCAGCTTGCTTTCTTATAGAACCCAGGACCACCAGCCCAGGGATGACACCACCCACAGTGGACTGGGTCCTCCCGCATTGATTGCTAACTGAGAAAATGCTTTATAGATGGATCTCCTGGAGGCATTTCTTCAAAGGAGGCTCCTTCCTCTCGGATGACTCTAGCTTGTGTCAAGTGGGCACAGAACCAGTATAAGGCTGTGTTCCAGACATCACTAGAGGGATGAAGAGATGAAAAGATAGCCATCTGACAGTGATGTGCGAGCCCACGGGAAGCCGGACTATCATCCAAAACATAAGTGATCCAAATCATAAGTGATCTGAACTCACTCAAAAAGAAACAGAGAACCTAAAGAGACCAGCCAGAGAGAAGACTTTTGGACATAGGAGACCATCAACTCAAGGATGCCCCGCCTCCCTCTCCCTTTACCCCACTTTCACTTTCCACCCTTTCTGTCTCTGTCCCTCAGTCTTCATTAGCACGTTGGCACCACTCTCTCAAGTTATACAAAGTTCCTGCTGTGGTTAGCATGTATGTGTTCCCTCAGATTAGGGATGATTGGAACCAAAGTCCCGTGTGGCAGCATTAGGAAGCAAAGTTTTTGAAGATGGTTCAGCCATTCTGACTCTCGGATCAGTGTCAGGGGACAGCCCCCTAGAACCCTCTTCTCTTCTGTCCTTCGGCCATGTGAGGACTCAGCATTCATTCCCAAATAAATAAACCTTTAATTTTGCCACAGCGTCCCAGACCTTAGTACAACTAAGTCTATGATGGAAATGACATTTGGGCCATAAAACTCTGCACACAGACAGCACCACCTGCCAAACATGAAAACAAAGACCTAGTCCATCCAAGTCCATGGTTCTGGGAAAGCCTCTAAATGGACTGACCCTGCTTTTTGGCTTCTGTGGTTCCACTTCTGGCTAACTGTTCTTGTTAACTGAAGTATGTCAACACAGAACAAGTTTTGTGAGCTAGAGCAGATCTGGCAGTTTTAGGTCAGGGAGGAGGTGAAAGGGACCAGGATGCTAGCTAGGTTCAGGGACTGCAGGAGGTCTGATAGGCACCCACAGGTATACAGGTCAAAGGAGAGCCACATGTCCCTTCTGCCAGAGGCCAGGGAAGTAGCTCCCTTTGGGGGCTGAGAACCTGTTTTGCAAGTTCCTGAGGAATGCTGGCTTTTATCTAGAAATCCTTCCACAGTTCAGCTTGAGCTAGATATACGGACTGCCTGAGACCTCACAGGGGACAGATGGCAGGTATAAGGAGCAGCATTACTGAGTTGAAGTTTGCTGCCAACGTAGTTTTGCTTTGTTTTGGTTTGGGTTTTTGAGACAGGGTCTCTCTACATAGGTTTTTGTTTTGTTTTGTTTTTTGAGACAGGGTTTCTCTGTATAGCCCAGGCTGTCCTGGAACTCACTCTGTAGATCAGGCTGGCCTCGAACCCAGAAATCCTCCTGCCTCTGCCTCACAAGTGCTGGGATTAAAGGCAAGTGCCACCAGGCCCGGCCTCTCTACATAGTCTTAAGCGGCCTATATCTCACTATGGACACTCAGAGATCTGCCTGCCTCTGCTGCCCATCACCGTGCCCTGCCCAAAGCTAGACTTTTTTTTTTTTAAGGATTATTTATTTATTTTCTGTATATGTGTACACTGTGCTTTCTTTAGACACAGCAGAAGAGGGCAGCAAATCCCATTACAGATGGCTATGAGCCACCATGTGGTTGCTGGGAATTGACCACAGGACTTCTAGCTCTTAACTGCTGAGCCATCTCTCCAGCCCCTAGTTTGTTTTTTTTTTTAAGATTTATTTATTTCTGTATGTGAGTGTACTGTAGCTGTCTTCAGACACACCAGAAGAGGACATCGGATCCCATAACAGATGGTTGTGAGCCACCATGTGGTTGCTGAGAATTGAACTCAGGAAGAGCAGTCAGTGCTCTTAATTACTGAGCCATCTCTAGTCCTCCAAAGGTAGATTTTTGAAACCACTAATTTGTCTTTTGGTGGGCAGCAGGAACAGTGAATGGTAACTGTAAGAGGAATGGGTGCCAGCCTGGGGAAGAGCTCCTCCCAGGAGATCGCTGGATGGTGGCCAGGAGGAGAAGAGAGTCACAAATGTGCCAAACATTCACTTAAAAGCCTGGGAGAACGTAAGATCTGCAGCTCTCAGTGCGATTGCCTGGCAACCTTCAGGGCCACTGGAGACTGTCGGCAAGAATCCTCTGGATGGGGCTGGGGAGATGGCTCAGTGGTGAAGAGCATGTTCTAGTCTTACAGAGGAGCCTGGTTTGATACCCAGCGCCCATGCAGTGGCTTACAAGCATCTGGAACTGCAGTTCCAGGAGATCTGACGCTCTCTTTTATTCTCTGTAGCAGCAGGAATGTGCGCGGCATGCACACATGCATGGAGACAAGACAACCAACCACACATAAAAAATAATAATTAAGTCGGGCGTGGTGGCACACGCCTTTAATCCCAGCACGTGGGAGGCAGAGGCAAGCAGATTTCTGAGTTCGAGGCCAGCTTGGTCTACAGAGTGAGTTCCAGGACAGCCAGGGCTACACAGAGAAACCCTGTCTCGGAAAAAAAAAACAAAAACAAACTAAAACTAAAACAAATCAGAATTCTGCAGATGAAACAACGTGCTTCATAGTAACTGAAAAGCACTTAGCTGCAATCTGGTTCACAGAGAATGCTTTGTATGAGCTCTCATTATAGGAAGGTCTGAGGCAATCTAAACCATTGTATTAATAATTTTATAATACTAAGTTGTTTTAGCCAAGCGTGGTGGCACACGCCTTTACTCCTAGCAATCCAGAGGCAGAGGCAGGCAAATCATTACGAGTTCAAGGCCAGCCCAAACTACCTAGTAATTCTGTGTTTCATTGCAAAAGGACCTGGGATGACCCCCCAACTCCCATAAGTTATCCTCTGTGCTCCAGGAGTGCTCTCGGGCACACACACACAATGGGTAAAGAAATGTAAACTGTAACTAATTTTCCGAAAGAAAAAAATTTTTAAAGAAATCTTATATTTGGTATTTTATATATTTATTATGGTTGAAAGTATTTGACCCATTGGAATGACAGCTCATAATCCAATTATGTTTATGATGGAGCAATTGAGTAAGTATTATGATTTGAGGTTGAAATCCCACTAAAATAACAGGGTATTGAAACATATAAACTTTAGGCTCGATATATTTATTAGTTGAATTTTCCTAGATTGATTAAAAACTATTTTTTCTTAGGTTTGGTTTGTTGAGTAAGAACATTTAAATACTTTTGTTGTTGTTTTTTTCCTCGTTCCGGTCAACCCTGCTCGTTCTGGTCTTGCCCCGCTCACTCCCGACGGCCCCGCTTGCTCTGGTTGGCTCCGCTCGCTCCGGTCGGTCCCACTTGCTCTCTCTGGTCCAAGGATTTATTTATTATTATTATTCATAAGTACACTGTAGCTGACTTCAGACACACCAGAGGAGGGTGTCAGATCTCATTACGGGTGGTTGTAAGCCACCATGTGGTTGCTGGGATTTGAACTCATCACCTTTGGAAGAGCAGTCGGTGCTTTTACCCGCTGAGCCATCTCACCAGCCCTGTTGTTGTTTTTGAGACAGGGTTTCTCTGTGTAGTCCTGGCTATTCTGGCACTAGCTCATAGATTAGGCTGGCCTTAAATTCATAGAGATCTGCCTGCCTCTGCCTCCCACCTGCTGGGG
Organism: Mus minutoides; assembly: GCA_902729485.2. NCBI lineage: Eukaryota > Metazoa > Chordata > Mammalia > Rodentia > Muridae > Mus > Mus minutoides. Next base: position 12,521 of record CACVCL010032427.1, on the reverse strand, counting down.
TTAAAGGTTTGTGCTAATGCAACCCCACTAAATACTTCTTTTTTTGTTTTTTGTTTTTTTGTTTTTTTGTTTTTTTCAAGACAGGGTTTCTCTGTATAGCCCTGGCTGTCCTGGAACTCACTTTGTAGACTAGACTGGCCTTGAACTCAGAAATCTGCCTGCCTCTGCCTCCTGAGTGCTGGTATTAAAGGCATGCGCCACCACGTCCGGCCACTAAATACTTTTTTAAAAGTCAAGTATTTTTAAATTTATCATTGCCATTTTAGAATGATGAAGATTCAATAAGTTTGTAAGTTGGATCAAGCATTATTTGGGGCATCCTTAAAAATGATTGTTAACTGGGGCTGGTGAGATGGCTCAGCGGGTAAGAGCACCCGACTCCTCTTCCGAAGGTGATAAGTTCAAATCCCAGCATCCACATGGTGGCTCACAACCATCCGTAACGAGATCTGGCGCCCTCTTCTGGGGTGTCTGAAGACAGCTACAGTGTACTTACATATAATAAAAAAAAATAAAAATAAATCTTAAAAAAAAAAAAAATGATTGTTAACATTTGTTAAAGTTATAAATAGGATAATAAGATTTTATAACCTGAATGCAAATCCCTGAGAAAGAAACGAGATTTTTTAATTTGTAATTTTAATAAACTGACTCCATTTTTAAAACTCAATATAAACCTTATTAATGGCCTTCTCTTAAAAAAAACAAAAAACAAAACAAAACAAAAAAACTGAAGGGTTTCAAAATTTCTGTGTGTGAACTGAATCCACAAGGTAATGGTTTGAAGAGGTGACGTTGAAGGTTGAGTCGAGGGCCCTCTCTCTGCACCCTTGAACAGGTTCCTTGTCTCCTGAACCAGCATCTGCTCCAGGCCCCTCCCCCTCCTGCCCTGTGTGAATGCAGTTTAGAAAAAGTCTGCAGGGCAGTGGTGGCTCACGCTTTTAATCCCAGCACTTGGGAGGCAGAGGCAGGAGGATTTCTAAATTCAAGGCCAGCCTGGTCTACAGAGTGAGTTCCAGGACAGCCAGAGCTATACAGAGAAACCCTGTCTCGAACGCCCTCCCTCTCCCCCCAGCAACCCCCCCCTACTAAAAAAAAAAAAAAAAAGAAAAAGCGCCGTCAATGGAGAAAGGTGTCGCTATGGAGCGGGCTGTCCCTGTACACCCAAGGCCGCTCGCTGGTCTCCAATCTCCACAGATATGTTTATTTTGCTCATAAGTTACCCAGACTTGGGTTTAGGTTTTGAAACAGGATCTCATGGAGGCCAGGCTGACCTTGAACTCAAAGTACAGCTGAGGATGACCTTGAACTCTTGAACCTGGCCCTCTTTCCTCAGCCTTCCATGTGCTGGGCTCGCTGGTGTGCAGCGCCGCTCCTGGCAGGCACAGTGATCTCACGGCAGAGACCGTCTAAGGCGAGCACCCAGCTGCCCTGCCCCTCGGTAACAGCTCACCTCCCAGCCCATGCTGATAAGTGGGTCTCTCATCAATGTTAATGTTGAGATGGTCGATGGGAATAATGCATCCTAGATATTGGACAGTTACATCAGTTATCGGAGACAATGGCCCCAGAAAACGGAAAAAGAAGAAAACTGTCCTGTCTCTGTCTCTCAAACTTGTAAAGAACAACGCAGTAAAAAGGGGGCAGGGGGACAAGGTGGAGACAAAAACAGACCAAACTCCCTGTCTTATGTTGGTTTAAAATCCCTAATAAAACCACAGCGGAATGTGATGTTTCGCACACAAATGATTTCAAAGAACACATTCATACCCTTTACAAAATGTTACCAGGAAAGCCTCAGTGTATTAAATGAAAAATATCTCAGATCAAGAGGTGTTGCTTATAGGATGGTTCAATGTTAATAAATCGATTAATATAATTTATTCTAGAAAGTAGACTACACTAATGGCTTAAGAGAAAAATATACCGAGGCCAAGTGGCACTCATTACAAGAATAAAAACATAGATCAATAGTAGAAAATCTATTGATATGATTTAGTTGAATTATAATTTGAAAAAGAAAACCATTATATAAAGATAATGAAAATATATTTGATAAATATAATATCCCCAAGTTTCTAACATCTTCACCCAAATTAAAATGATACTTTTATTATTATACAGTCAAATGTTTTGACATTTATTTATTGGTACGCACTTGCTCTAGTATGCAAGTGGGGAATCAAGGCATGACTTGCAGAAATCAGTTTTCTCTCCCACCTTGTCAGTCCCAGGGATCAAACTTACGTCATCAAGCACAGGACCCACTGAAAACCTCTTGCCAGACCTACTTTAATTATTACATGTATGTATGTATGTATGTATGTATGTATGTATGTATTTAGTAAGTGTGTACATGTATTTAGTAAGTCTGGACATCAGAGGACAAGTGTGAGGGGGTCAGTTCTCTATCATGTAGATCCTGGGGACCAAATTAAGGTCTTCAGGCTTGACAGCTGGCATCTGTCTCACCAAGATGTCACCTTCCCTCACTGACCCCATTTGTTTTTTTGAGTCAGGGTCTCTAGTTCAGGATGGTCTAGAACTCACTGGGTAGAGGATGACCTTTAACCTCTGGGCTTCCACACATCCCAGGAGCGTGGCTTGCTGGGATGTACTACCCCTGAGGGTTTCTGATGTCCCAAGGCAGCTGTAAGCATCCGCATCCCAAATGAGATTGCATAAATAGCTCTTCTAGGTAAAGAACAGTCAAGAATGCCCGAAATAGCTTTTCGAGAAACCAGAATCTCATTTCACAGTCTAGACTGACCTCAAACATGTGACTCCCTGCCATCTCCCACTGCAGCTCTTGATTAACACTGTTCCGAAAGTCCAAGTTGTTTAATTAGAGGAATACATGAAAAGTGGGATAAGGATGAGGAAAGAGGAGTCAAAGTAATCATTATTTAAAGTTTGCATGATTAAATCTCTAGAAATCCCTCCCAGAAATCGATTAAATATATTAACTGGGTCCAGGAACTTGGCCAATTAGAAAATAAATATACAAAAATCAAAGGCATTCCAATCACACAATAAAAGGTACTTAATAAATATGACACAGAATGATTCTATTCACAGTATCTTAAAAGCATAAAGGAAGTAGAAATAAACTAGATGGTGAGGTGCCTCAGCTGTTAAAACCACCGGTTGCTCTTCGAGGGGATCCTGGTTTGATTCCCAGCACCCACATGGCAACACCCAACTTCTGAAACTCTGGTACCAGAGGATCTCATCCCCTCTTCTGACCCCCCTCAGGCATATATGTGATGCACAGATATACATGTAGGTCAAATACCTATACATAATACCTATAAAAATAAGCGAATAAAAAATACTTTTTAAAAAAGAAACAAACTTACTATGATGTGCAAAAACATTTATAGGGAAACATTCTGAGGAGGAGCATCAAGACTCGAGCAAGAGACACTCGGTGCTTAAACCCCAGCAAGCCCTCAGTTGGTGGAGTGTTTGCTTAAGAGACACAAAACCCTGGGTTCGATCCCCAGCACCACCTCAAGCACACAGGGCACAGACCCGTAATCTCAGCACTTCAGGAGTAGAGATAGGATTAGAAATTCAAGGTCATCCTTGGTCATGAAACGGGTTTGAGGCCAATCTGGGCTACTAGAGACCCTGTGTCAAAAACAAAACATAGCCAGGCAGTGGTGGCGCACGCCTTTAAACCCAGCACTTGGGAGGCAGAGGCAGGCGGATTTCTGAGTTAGGAGCCAGCCTGGTCTACAGAGTGAGTTCCAGGACAGTCAGGGCTACACAAAGAAACCCTGTCAAACCAAAAAACAAACAAACATGAAAACTAGCTTCTAGGCAGTTAGGGTTTTAAAGCCCATGCCCATAGTGACAAAACTACTCCAACAAGGCCATACCTCCTAATAGGGCCACTCCCTGACCTAAGCATATTCAAACCATCACACTTATTATGCACTGGGCCTTACACACCAGCACCTCTGGGCTTTGTTGTGTAAGCCTGTCATCCCAACAGGTAGAGGCAGGATTTATGGCTTTCCTCAGCTACTCTAGGAGTTGGAAGCCAGCCTAGAAAACAGAGACTGTCTCAAAAACAAATAGCCCTCCACACACCAAATTTGCTAATCTACACTGATAATCAAATAAATGCAAATTTAAAAAAAAACAGCCACTTTAATTTGTCAGATATGGAAAGAGGGCTAGTAGTTGCTTGGTGGCAGACTGCTTACCCAGCATGCTCAAGGCTCTGGTTTCCATGGAGATTGGTGGGGCATTTAAAAACTGGCTAAATCCTGAATTGCTGTGGATTGGTGAGATGAGGCAGCCTTGCCAGGTCCATCAGTCTTTGTTTCCTCTGCCCGATGCTCCCAGCCTGCCGGTAGCCATTCTCAGCGTCTGCTTCCCTGCCAGTGTTAGCTCCCCCTCAGCCTAGTGCGGCTCACTTCTCCCTCAACACAAGCTGCTCTGGCCTAATCTCCAGATGGAAGCTGGTCACCTATCAGTCACAGAGTGCCCTTCCCTTGGCTTCTGCGGCTGCGCAAACCTGGAACTTCCCACCAGTTCCTGCATCCTAACCTTCCCATCTGGTTCCTGGCTTAACATCTCCCTTTTCTCAGGAGCAGGCCCCACCCGCTCAGTGTCTTCCTGAGAATGCTCAGCCACAGATGAGGTCTCCAGCTCCCATCTGTCCTGGGAGGCCTTTGTTGTTGTTATTGTTGTTTGTTTGTTTGTTTGTTTGTTTGAGACAAGGTTTCTCTGTGTAGCCTCGACTGTCCTGGCACTCTATAGACCAGGCTGGCCTCTAACTCAGAGATCTGCCTGTCTCTGCCTCATGAGTGCTGGGATTAAAGGCATGCACCACCTCTTCCTGGTTTGGCAGATTTAAGCCTACAAATTTGCTAGACTTTGGCTTCTTTTTAATAAATCTCCACTTGTTCTGTAATAAATAAATTATAGCTTAGGAGGCTGAGGCAGGATGAACACTTAAACTCAGGACTGAGGTCACCTTGAACAGCACAATCTTTGGCCTCTCCCTCTCCCCTTCTCCCCCGGCCCCCCCATGCATGTTTGTGTGTGTGTGTGTGTGTGTGTGTGTGTGTATTTCTGTCTGTGTGTCTCTGTCTCTCTCTCACAAGCACACTCACTTGCTATCTCTCTGTCTGTGTGTGTCCCTCTCTCTGTCTCTGTGTCTCTGTGTCTCTGTGTTTCTGTCTGTCTCTGATTCTCTCTGTGTGTGTCTCTGTCTCTCTCTTCCCATCTCTCCCCCTTCCCCCTCTCTCACTGTAACTTGTAACTCTGGGCAGAGAATCCAGGGAATCTCAGCCAAGTGCAGGCAAATGCTCTACCACTGAACTACAACCCAGGCTTCAAGATCCTGTTTCTAAACAGAACAACAGACAGAAACAACGGAAGAGAGAAGTTCCTTCTGCGCTGCTTTTCTGCCTCATTCATTGAGGCAGGCTCTTTCAGTCAAACCCAGAGCTCACTGATATGGCCTACTCTGGAGATAGCTTGCTCTGCCTTCCAGCAGGCCACCACGTCCACCCAGCCTTTCATGGTCCTGGACATCCAAACTCCTGTTCTCACATTTATGTAGCACATACTTTAACATCTGGAATCTCTCTCCAAGGCATGTGCACAATTTTTAAGTCTCCAAATGGTCCCAGAGGAGAGGGAACAGGGCGGGGCAGGGGGTGGGGGGTGCGTGGGGAACTTTAGATGCTTGCTCCGTTTCTGTAGGGAAGGACTTTCTGTGGGCCTGAACTTTACCTTTGTCTGGCTGACAGGACATGCCATGCAGCCTTGGCAGGGACTTTGCCTTTCTCAGGATGACAGTGGAGGTGGGGTTCCAGGAGCCTTCAGGGGTGGGGGGTGGGGGTGGGCGGAAGAACATCTAGACCATCTAGGGGTCATCCTTACTAACTCGTTGAGGAATCCTTGTGTTAGAAAACCAGTTCTTTCTTTTAAAAAATAAAAATTAAACTACTCTGTTTCGCAGCATTTGCCCACTTCCGTGATGTAAATATTCCCACCGGGGCCAATTTCACGCTACCACAGTGTAGCAAGCAGCTCACAGAATTCCTGCAGCTTTAGCAAGGAGCTCTTTCTTGCTCACCTGCCCAGGGCCACTCCCATGAGCCGTTCTCTGCAGAGTCCCAAAGATAACTGAGGAGCCTCTAAGGAGAGCTGAGGACTTGTCAACACACAAACGGGGCACTAACACAAGCAGGGAATTCAACCCTACTCACTAGTAACAAGCGGATGGAGTTAGAGACTTGAGCTATGTTTGCATTAAAATATTTTTACTTGCTTTCTCTCGATGTAAAACAGACACAAAGGACAGCAGTTCGTTCCATGGGTGTGTGCTGAGCTCCGCTCCTCGCCAGCAGTGCTCTAGGCACCCGGGACTAACAAGGTGAACAAGACAAGGTTCTTGGCCTCGGGAAGCTTACAGTCTAGAATCTAGAACGGGCATGGGGATGAAGAAGAGGAAGCTGCTAATCCCGAGGCTGGCAGAGACATTCCAGGCAGGGCTGGGGCCCTGTGTGAGGTCAGCAGGGTTCAGGTGTGGCTGGAGAAGCGTGTGTGTGTGTGTGTGTGTGTGTGTGTGTGTGTGTGTGTGTGTGTACACGTTGTACCGGGAGAAGTAGGATTAAATTAAGTTAGGGCCCTGCATTTGCATTTTCTGTGGTGAGGAAGGCTTTGGAGGGTTTGAGCGGAGAAATAATATCTCCCCTACATCCCAAAATGGCTGCTGTGCCAAAAATAGGATGTGGGTGGTAAGGAAAGAAACAGAGGGTGGATGAGATGGCTCAGCAGGTAAAGGGGCTTGCTGCCAAGCCTGACAGCCTGAGTTCAATCCCCAAGACAGACGTGACTGAGAGCAATCCACCCCTAGGAGCTCTCCTCTGACCTCCACACGTGGCATCTGTGTGAGGGTACTTAGACACATGCGCAAAGAAGACAGACAGACAGACAGACAGACAGGTAAAAGGAAGCTCAGAGACCAGTCAGGAGCTGCTGCTGTAGACCACCTGAACAACAGTAGTTTGAACTAAAGCAGAATTGGGGTAAGGCCTGGACTGAGGGCTGAGTTTGGTGGGGTTCAGGCAGTTCTCTGTGAATTCTAGACCAGCCTGGTCTAATAGAAAGATCCAGGAAAGCCAGAGGGAGATCTTATCTCAAAAATAAATAAACCCAAAAAGATAAGAGGAAAGAAAATAAATAGGGCAGGCCCACTCCTTGCCTGCCTGGATTTCTGGGCTTATTAGAGAACAGGTATGCAGTGAGGGAAGGCTGAGGGAGTCCTGTGGAATGGCCCCGCGGAGCCCCATGGAATGGCCCTGCATCTTCTGCTTCGCTCAGTCTTCATTCCTGGAGGATGTTTGCCAGGGTAGAATTCTGGGCTGGCATTTCATTTTCTCTGAGCATATTAAATAGCAGAGATAAAAGTAGCCGAGCAGGTGATGAGCTGACACAAATGAGAACTGAAACATGAGACTGAGGCCGAACATTTGCCTAGCATCCTTCCGCAGGCTTGGACACACACACACACACACACACACACACACACACACACACACTCACACTCACACACTCACACACACACACCTTTCAAAGTGAGAGAAAGAGAGGGAAGAGGGAAGGATGGGGGAAGGGAAGGAGAAGGAGAAGAGGGGAGGAGAGAATAGAGAGAAAAGAAGAAAGGAGAGAGGAGGAGCCTGAAGCAGTTGGCTGCCAGCAAACTGAAATATTCCAGATGTTCTAGAACGTTCTAAAACTTCAGGCAGCTAGGAAACCATCCCAAACAGCAGTTCTCAGTGAGCACTGAGTCTATAGACTGAGCTGAGGAGGACATGACCAAGCCAAAGTGAGGTTTAGGGGAAGGTTTTTAGTATAGGTATGCGGGCGAGCACAACCAGAGACATCTGGAAGAATCCAGAGCAGAGAAATAACCTGAATACAGCCAGCAGACTAGACCTGACCATGGGAGGGTGGGGATAGAGATGAAAACAAAGAATGTGGGGGTAAAGGAGATCAAGCTAGAAGAGAGAGGGGAGAAAGACAGGAAAATAGAAAACAGGAGAGAGAGAGAAAAAGCAGGAGAGAGAGAGAGAGAGCGCGCTGAGGCTGAGAGAGCATGGCAGAAATAGGCTGATAAAGATATGCTGGTAGATACCAGATAGCCACTTAGTCCAAGGATCTTTCAGACCCAAAACTTGATATACAATAATAATACAATAATATATATATATATATATGGTTTCAGAAATAAATAAATTTTCTTTTCCAGACAGGGTTTCTCTGTATAGCCCTGGCTGTCCTGGAACTCACTCTGTAGACCAGGCTGGCCTCAAACTCAGAAATCCTCCTGCCTCTGCCTCCCAAGTGCTGGGATTAAAGGCGTGCGCCACCAAGCCTGGCCAGAAATAAATATTTGAGTCAAGTGATAAAGATTACCGGACTGGATAATAAAAATCCAACTAGACCTACAAAAAATATGTGTCTTCTTTTAGTTTTTTGTTTGTTTGTTTGCTTGTTTAACTGATTGGCTTTTTTGAGACAGGATATCTCCATGTATCTCTGTACGTGGCTGTCACTGGAACTGTCTGTGTAGACCAGGATGACCTCGAACTCAGTCTGCCTCTGCTTCCCGAGTGCTGGGATTAAAAGCATGCAAAAAAAAGAAGAAGAAGAAGAAGAAGAAGAAGAAGAAGAAGAAGAAGAAGAAGAAGAAGAAGAAGAAGAAGAAGAAGAAGAAGAAGAAGAAGAAGAAAGGCAAAACAAAATAAAACTCTCAGTCTGTTTATGTTGCTGTAATTGAATGTCTGCCACTGGATCGTCTGCAGAGATCAGTGCTAAAGGCCAGGCAGTCCAAGATCAGAGAGCTAGCACTGGCAAGGGCTTTCATCCTCTCATAACATGGAGGAAGGTAGAAAGACAAGAAGAGAGCAAGAGAGACAGACAAACTTGCCCTGTCCTCTACCTACTTAAGAGGGCTGTGCCCTCATGAGGCCAAGCGCCTCCTAGGCTAGAAGAACAGCTCAGTGGCTGTCAGAGCTATTACCTGTCACCAGTGGAGGACCAGCTTCAGTTCCCAGTACTGGGTAGGTCGGGGAAAGGCGGGGAGGCCTAGATGTCTCAGCTAGTGAGGGTGGGCACCCAGCTCTTGGGCCCCTGTGATGGAAAGAGACTTCCCACTCCTTCAGATTATCCTCTGACTTCTACATCTGCACCTCGGCAGGAGCCTCCTCCCCATACAGAAATAAACAAATAAATAGAAAACATCTTTTAAAAATTGGTTCCACTTTTACCACCTGACATGGGTTCTGGTGGGGAGAAACATTTGAAACCGTAACAAATGCTAAAAAGCAGAAGCCCACTGAAAATAGGCTCTTAAGGATATACTTTTAGTAATTCGAGGTCACTTTATAATGTTTAAAAGCTCGATTTTCCAGGAAGATACAACAATCTTAAATGTGCGTGTACCAGCTGGGCGTGGTGGCGCAAGCCTTTAATCCCAGCACTCGGGAGGCGGAGGCAGGCGGATTTCTGAGTTCGAGGCCAGCCTGGTCTACAAAGTGAGTTCCAAGACAGCCAGGGCTACACAGAGAAATCCTGTCTCGAAAAACCAAAAAAAAAAAAAAAAAAAAAAAAAAAAAAAAAACAAAAAACAAAAAACAAAAAGCAGTCACAGAGGAGGTCAGGTTCCCGGGCATGATCCAGAAGGCACCTACAGGGCATGCGCACTCCTGCAGCCTCCATGTTCCCTGACAGCGCTCACGGAAACCCAAAAACCAAATGTGTCGTGGGACCTTCAGTTTGAACAAATTTGAAAGNTGTAGACCAGGCTGGCCTCGAACTCAGAAATCTGCCTGCCTCTGCCTCCCAAGGGCTGGAATTAAAGGCGTGCACCACCACGCCCGGCTCCGTGTGTATTCCTGTTGCCCATGGAGGCCAGAAGAGGTAGTTGTATTCTTTGGAACTGAAGTTACAGACAATTGTAAGCAGCCATATGCACTGGGAGCCAAGCCCTCTCTTCCAGCCACCTCTGCAGTCCCCAAGGTTTGATATAGTCCAGGATGGCCTTTAAACTCCTGACTGCTGGGCGGTAGACATATAGCGTCATGTTTTCTACAGTGCTGGGGACAAGCCTAGGCTTCTTTCAGGCCAGGAAAGCACCCATCAGGAGAGGAACGCCCCCAGCAAGTTCATGAATGTTCTTAAAGGAAAATGGGCCAAGACTCTTCTTCATTATTATTTGATTGATTGAGAATATCATCCGTGAATACAGTGTATTAGGACCATGTCCACCCTTCACTGCCCTCTTCAGCTTCTCTCATTCTCCCATCTGCCTCGCAACTTCAAACCGTCCTTCTCTTTTTTTATTTTTAAAAACCAATTTATTTTTATGCGGATGAATGAGTTGCTTGCAGATATGTACGTCTACCACCTGCATTCCCAGTGCCTGAGGAGACCAGAACAGGGGACAAGATCCCCTGGAACGCGAATTACAAGATGGTTGTGACCTGCCATGTAGGTGCTGCGAATGGAACCCAGCTAACCAGAGCTCTTAAACTACTTAGCCATCTCTTCAACCTCCCCCTCCCCAACTCCTCCTTCCCCTCCCCCCTCACTCTTCTCCCTCCCCTCCCCCTCCTCTTCCCTCCTTCTTTTCTTTCTTTCTCTCTTCTTTTTCTTTGGACAGAGTTTCTCTGTAAAACCCTGGCTGTCTCTGTAGCCCAGGCTGGCCTTGAACTCACAGAGCAACTCCTGACTCTGCCTCCCAAGTGCTGGGGTTACAAGTGTGTGTGTGTGTGTGTGCACCACGACATCCAGCCTTCTTTAGTATATAGTTCACTGAGTGCTGCCCACATGAGGAAGGCTCTCTATTACTCGGGTACAGGCCACCTACCAGGGCCACCCCCTGAAGAAAGCCTGACTCTCCCTGTTCTTGCAGCCTTGGAAGTTGCTAACTCCTCCACTGGAAGCCTTGAGCCCATTCCTCATCTATGCCAGAATGTGGTCTGCTTTGGTCACCTGCAGGCAACCACAGCTGGCTGGGGTCCACGAGCAGCGCAGCGTCCCTGTCAAGTCCAGGGGACAATAACTTGAAGCACTTTTCCTGCTCCTTTGGCTTGTTCTGCCCCATCTTCAGTGATGTTCTCTGAGCCTCGGGGTGAGGGGATGTGATACAGAGAGCGCTTTAGGGACAAGCTTTCCACAATTGGTCAGTCTCTGTATTTTGGTTTGCTTTGGTTTTGGTTTTTTTCGAGACAGGGTTTCTCTGTATATAGCCCTGGCTGTCCTGGAACTCACTTTGTAGACCAGGCTGGCCTCGAACTCAGAAATCCGCCTGCCTCTGCCTCCTGAGTGCTGGGATTAAAGGCGTGTGCCACCACGCCCGGCCAGTCTCTGTATTTTGACTGGTTGTGGTCTCTCTATTAATCTCCATCCACTGGTGCAGGGTGGAGGCAGGGGGAACAGGCCGATCTTCTCTGAAGAGACTCAGGAATTATACTAGAGAGCAGCCAGCCTAGGAGGTTTTTACTCCACTTTGATTTCATAAGAACTAGATGGGGGTTGGGCATGGTGGTATAAGCCTTGAATCTCAGCATGCAGGGGGCCGAGGCAAGAGAATTATCATGAGTTCAAGGCCTCTCTAAACTACCTATTAAATTTGAGGTCAGCCATAGCAATAAATAAATAAATAAATAAATAAATAAATAAATAAATAACAGGGCCATTATTATTATGTCCACCATAGCTTGTTTATAACAACAAAACCTGGAACTACTTGAAGTCTATGGACGGAGACTCAGTTAAATAAGGATGTTACACCCACGTGCTCAGCGGGAAGTTGGGCAGTTGTTAAAATGATGATGCATGCTTGTGCCTGATGTAGGAGCTGCTCACATAGTTATTATTTTGTAGGGAAAGTAGGTTACATATCACTATTTTATACTACGACCTGATTTTACGCCTGAATGCAAGATGGTATAAATGCCCACAGACGAGTGTAATTATATGCAAAGTGTTTGGGAAAGTGTTTGGAATGAGATGGGTGGAACATTAACAGGACTTACTGCTACAGGACGAGTGCATGCCTAGGCTCTTCCGTATGCTCAACTGTATTTTAATTTTTTAAAATAATGACCGTGAAATAAAAAGGAGTAATAAAAAAAGGCATATGCTGGGCGTGGTGGAGCATGCTTTTAATCCTAGCACTCGGGAGGCAGAGGCAGGCGAATTTCTGAGTTTGAGGCCAGCCTGGTCTACAGAGTGAGTTCTGGGACAGCCAGGGCTACACAGAGAAACCCTGTCTCCAAAAACCAAGAAAAAAAAAAAAGCATGAAATCCACGGTTGGGGAGAGGAGGCACAGCTAGCAACATAGGCAAAAAGTGAGTTGATTCCTTTTTCAGTGTAATTGATGCTTTATCTGGCTTTTGTCATTGAGGTGAGATATACAGAGTATAAAAAAGTGCCGCTTTAATGATTGGTGAGTGTGTAGTCCAGTGACGTTGAGTTGTCATGT
>CACVCL010032419.1:0-16820 GCA_902729485.2 Mus minutoides | reverse complement strand
GTTTTGATGTTTGGAGGAAATGGGTTGGAGTCCTCACTCAAAGTATTTACTCCTGGAGGCAGGGCTATATCTGTCCTTCTCTCTGCTCTATTTCCATTCCTAGAAAAGTGGGCGGCTTAGGAAAACGAGTGCATACAAGCTGACTGAAGTGACTGAGGTGATGTCATCTTGTCCTGATCCTAATCTCTCTTCTTATTGAGTCTGTTCAGGAGCTTTTCAGATCCTAACCTTCCAGACAGTCATGTGTGCCTTAGTGGCACATTGAGGATTTCTGTGGCCCTAACCGTGACCCAGTGGTATAACCAAAACATCTGCTGAATGGATAGGTAAAACAAGTGTTGGCAGCTTCCCCTGATCCCACATCTGACAATGATGTTATTGTTGGTTCTGATAATTTTTGCCTTTAGAAATGCTGTGCCTCAGAGATTCTTCTGTGCACAAGTATTTCTGTGGCACGATCCTGCACTTGGTGGCAGGCAAAGGACTCTAATTTGGGGGACTCTAATTTGGCCTTTTGTACATGGTGGTCTGTGACTTTCTTGCCTGGACTACAACAGAGCAAACAGATGTGAGTTTTATGAGGAAATGATGACTAAGTAATTAATGTTTTGAAGATGAAGTGAAAAATTCAAATCATTTTTAATGGTTTAAAAAGCTGAGTGTTTACCATGTTGTAGACTCTGGCAGATGCTAAAAACCTTGTCATCCGTGATCTTGCAAGTGAGTATGTTAAATTCTTAGCATAGTTTTACCTGGAAATTCCTAACAGTAAAGGCAGAGGCTCTAAAGGCTGGAAGGAACAGGCAGAAGGGGAAAGGATAGAGATGGAGGCGACCTTAGAAATGCTGACAGCCAAGCCAGGATCTCTCACCTCTGCAGAGGATTAACAGAAAGACCTATCCACATCTCCTCTGACCTCCCTCTCTCCACTCTTTCTTTGACATTCCTAGAAGTTTGATAGACCCAAGAATGCAGTACAGCCAAATGATTCAGCCATTCAGTCTCCTTAATCACATTTGGATTTATTTGCACCACCACCTCCCCAGGAAAAAAAAAGGAAAAAAATGAAGAAGAGAGCTAGAGAAGTGTAAAGTGCTTGTCGCACATCAGAGATGGTATTAGGGATTTGATAGGTTACCAGAGGCACTTGTTTCTGTGCTGTGGGGAAGCCACCCCCTGCCACCTTCCCACACACACACATAGGAGGGCAATGCCAATAGGTAAGTAAAGGGTGTGGCAATGAGCCACTCCAGATTCAGGAAACCCAGTTTGCTTTATTGTACGTGAGCAAACACTTATACAGTGGAAGCCTCACAACTGTGATTGGTTAGCATATCACATCTGATTAGATAGTGAGCATTCAAACCACCAGGGTCTCTATACAGAAGAAGCATATTACAAGAGAATGGAGAGTACACACTTGTCTGAAAACCATCTACCAGCTACTCCTACTACATCAGAATTCAGTGTTCTGATTCAAGAGGGTGGTGTACCACACTTCTTATTTAGAAGAGAAGTATATCAGGTAGACTGACTTCCAGATTATGCCTGCATTTTCTCCCACATTTCTTCCCATAGGCTAGTCCAGAGGAGGGGTGTGTACAAAGTTTGTAAATTATCTAGCAAAAGGAAAGCTCCAACAGTAACCTTGACAGTATGATCTTGGATAAAGGAGTGACACAGACCAAAGGACCCAAATGGGAAATCCAGAAGGTCTACAAAATATGGCCAATTTTTCTAAAGTAAAAACTTTATGTTTTGGAATAATTTTATATATATAGAAAAGTTACAAAAATAATACATAGTGCCCGTGCACCACTAAGCCACTTCATAGCTTCCACGAACCAACCAAAGAGTATACATGGATGGGTCCATGACTCCCTCTTCATATGTAGCAGAGGACTGCCTTATCTGATATCAATGGGAGGGGAGGCATCCGGTCCTATGGAGGCTTGTTGCTCTAGCAAATGGGGATGTTAGAGAGGTGAGACATGAATGGGTGGGTGGGTGAACACCCTTTTAGAGGCAAATGGGAGCAGGAATGGGGTGGGGTTTGCAGAAGGGAGACAGAGAAGATGGACAACATTTGAATGTAAATAAATAAAATAATAATTTGAATTTAAATTGATTATAGTTTATAAAATAAGACCTAGAGAATGAAATCCAAGTATAGATAAATGACTAAATAGAATAAATGAAGGCATCTAGGAGAATTTTATTAACCACTGCTCTTTCCTCTCTGGACACCCCTCTGAACTCCCCTCTGTTCATTTTGCACATACAGAAAGATGACCAGATAGTAGGGAAATTGACTGTGAAGGGTAATTTGCTGTGTACTTTAGAGAGAGCAGGTCTGCTCTACAAGCTCGCTGGCACAATCGAGCCAAGTGTGTGTAGTGAGGAAGATTGTGATTCTTTTAGCTCAGTGCCATTATGAGAGTGCTGACTGTCTGCAGCTTCCCCTGGGCAAGTGATTCAGCACCTTCTGCATCAAAAGGCAGTGACAACTGAAACTTTAATGTATGTGATCAGACTACTGCTGCTGAGTCAAAAGGAGATAGGGCGTCGCCGTGTATGCCTGCAAGGAGGGCCTCTGTGTGTTTCTTTAGTGAGATGCTTATTTTTTTTTTTTTTGCATGTGCAGATTTTTCTTCAACCTTCTTTCTGTAGAGACTATGCGAGATATTGGTTCATTATTTCTGATCCCGACAAGATATTGGTTCATTATTTCTGACTCTTGTGACATCCGTTCTTTTAATTCACCCTTGAGGAGCTCGTTCCAGTCATTGCTAGAGGTAGAAGCAGAGAAGAATAAAACAGAGAATGATTTCTGGTTTTAATTTTAATGGCAACTGTCAGCTCTTTCCCTATTCAATTATCTTTCTTGGAAATAACTCCTGAGGGCCTAGTTTCAAGAAGAAACCATCACCAAATAAACAGACTATCAAGCTTGTGTTCATGGGATGAGGTGACATTTAGTAACAAGTCTTGTCGCCCAGACTTACAACATATAAGAAAGGAGTTAAATTTACTATTACACGTTCTACAGAAGAACTTGGATCCCACATAAATACGCATAGGCTTACATATGCACATATATGTATATGTATGTATTTATGAGCACATATACATATAATATACCCACCCAAGGGAACTTGAATTCTCTATGTGTGCTCTGGTATGCAGCCAACCAACATAAGACCAGGGTCTGCTTGATATAGCTACACATAATCCAGTGTGGCAGGAAGAGCAGGTGCAGATGAGGCTAGGTTATGAAATGTTATCAAAGGGCAGAAGATATAAACTGCTGCACTTTCCCCCATGGAGGAATTTTGGAGCATCTATAATGTACCAGACACCAAGACCACAATAACAGAAAGGTAAAATCCCCCACCCTCCCTCAAGATTTATTATCATACACAAAGAAACAAAATAACAACAGTGATTGCTGTCATCAAAGAAATTACTATGAAAATATGAAGAATAAGGGAGATAAAGAATGGCGTTGTGGATGAGGCTACTTTAGCTACGGTGGTTATTATGAGATGTTTCTACTGGTGTGAAAGATGGAAGAACTGGTTCTGCAGGGAGAGCATTACAGACAGAAAGAATACTGAATGCCACAGCGATGGGGGCACAGAGAGAGATCAAGGTGGTTGAAATGTGGAGAACCAGAGACATGAATATGCAATGAGATCGATGCCACACAGAGATGTGTTGGCAGACGAGGGGCTGGGACACTGAAAGCACAATGAGAAAGGTTTAGCTGGGACTGATCTGTGGTCTGCCACCTTTTGGCGGTTGAGAGGAGAGAGAGGGAGCAGAGAGAGACAGCCATCAGGGGATAACTGAGTCATCAGAGAAAGACAGGGAAAGTGCCCATTAGCAGCATTTGAGACAGAGCACAGTGGGTGGACACATGGCATAGAACACCAAAGTGCCATGTGTTTGTAGAGTATGAAGGCAGAGGGGATAGGAAGATGGCTTCTGGCTCCATTATCAGCTAATGCTACAAGCAGTGAGGGCTCCTTCTTATAATAACTGGCATTTTACAGGAAGCAGGATGACTGCTCTTCCTGAAGTGAAGTGGTCTCCCGATGATTATCATATAAAGCCTATGAAGCCAAAGTCTGTGCTCAGCTGTGCAGATTCAGGCCTGAACCTGCCCCTCGGAGAGCCTCTGACCATTCTTGTCTGAGTTCCAGGTCCCTTGGGGATAGTGAGTTGTGTTGATGCCAATGGCCATTCCCACGGTGGGCATGGGAACAAGGACACAAGAGGAGACAAATGTGCAGTCAGTGGAGTGCTTCTCTCTCTACTACATTGTCTTCTCCAGACTCTCCCCTGGCTGCTGTTCTTTCTCCATCACTTCTTCATACCTTCATATAAGAACTACAGAAAGCCCCACACAGGGAAGGGGCAGCCTACATTGCTACCAGCAGAGAGCAGCATGGAGCCACACACTCCTGACCCAATAACTGAGGCTGTTAGTCCCCAGGGGAGAAGGCAGACCAACCTGCTCCTAGGGGTGAGGGGCAGTGGAGATCACTGCTACCTAAGCAAAACGTGAAGGGATATGCCCATTCCAGTCAAGAAAAGCATGAGTTTGTTTCTGCTCAAAGCAAATGACAAGCCCTTAGACTATGCTGTCCAAAGAGCAGATAAAATTTTGGAGCAAAAGCTCTCCAGTTACCATATATGAAATTCAGTGGTCCTGGCTCTGACAAATGGCGATATAAATCATCTTGCTTTAGCTTCCCAGATGACCTATGAGCACAGGTGCTGATTTTTGTCCTTACTGTGCACATGAGTGGGTAGTTTCTGAAGGCAATGGGTGAGGGTGCTAACTACAAAAGTGTATTCAAACATATAACCTCCCTCAAGGCGGCTCCATATTCCTTATGGCTTTCCCAGTGTTTTCTGGACACTCCCGGGACTCAAAGGAGGGTATTCCATATATTTTACCTGTAGACCTTGGTTCTTATCCCTCAAGTCTATGCTTTCAGAGTAGAGAGAATAAATTAAACAGCTAAGGAAGCAGGTAAACAGTGCGCAACAACACAACACAATCGTCCTCACAACTCTCCACTATCAAGACTTCTCACTTGTATCAGACAACTGCTGTGAGCAAAGTCACCTCACAGTTTAATGGGATAGATGGGAGACAGGGAGGGCCATTCACATGTCTGCTTGTGTCAACTATGTGATAAATGTGAACCCTGGACATTATAATTATATACAATTAAATTTTCAGAAAATGTAATGTGAACTTGTAAGGAATTCTAGTTCATGTCTGTTAAGATAAATGGGTTAAGGCAACTATGTTTATAAATACCAATGTACTACACATGCTATTGCTGACAGTCAGATTTCAGAAGGAGCAAAGTTAATCTTTACTGGGAGAAAAGTTATAGTTAAAAATACATACATACATACATACATACATACATACATACATACATACATACATACATATATACATAAGGACAGGTACTTAGAAACCATAGAAGAACTTCCAAATATCTGCATCACAAGGGAACCCCCACTGAAACCCACAGCAGAATGTGACTGACCTGAGATACATTGCTTGCAGGTATCACCTGCAATTCTAGATGTATCAGAGGCCCTGACACATTGATATCATGTGCACTGCATTCAGGGTTTTCATAATATGATGCAGAAGGCCCCGCCTCTCTTACCTTTCAGCTGCACACTGTCCATTTCTTATGCAATGTAAATGCCTTTGTAAAGAGCATTATCTATGTTTTATTGCAATAAAGTGATACTTTATTGTATAAAGTTCACCTTTTAAGCATTTTGAATGTAATTCAGTCTCACTAAATACATGCCAAATGCTTGGCCAGCATCTGGCCCTTCATCTCCAACATCTCCATCCCCCACCCCCCACCGCATCAAACTCTGTAACCTATATTTTAAATAGCAAAGGACATTTTATGTAAGTGGAATGGTTTTTTAAATCTCAAAGAATGTAAAGCAAATAGTCCAATCTCTCTGGTCTAATCTGTATCCACTTTTTATGTTTAACTGCTGTGCTGTGTAACCTCTGGGTCCTCTTTGTGTGCTGAAAGCATTTATGTCACATTTATAAGTTCATGGAAATATTTTAGTTTACAAAAATTGTACCACAAAATATGCTGTTTCTCTTTTTCCTTTCAACCAGATATCAAGACCATGCTCTGTTCAGCATATAATCCACTTCTTTTACCACCTGCATAATATTCTCTGGTACAAATATCTTATACTCTAAGGCCCTCATGACAGACATTCCTCTGTCTTCAAAGATATTTTTTTTTTCTCTTTCAAAAACACAGTTACAAAAAAAAAAATCCCAGTTCCCTCAGGCAAGCATTCCTGTGGGACACATTTCTAAAGGTTAAAGCCCTTAATACAAATATTTGCACATTTTTTTAAAGAGTTGATGCACAGTGACTTCCACAAATGTAGTCCATGTAAATGTAGCAGCAGCTTGTTTCCCAAAAGGCTGATGAGAAAAAAAATAAAATAAAATGTTTGGCCACCACAAGCTTCCATGCTGGAATGAACTGGTACAAGTTACTTCCCTCTCTGAGAGGATTCTGGATGTTCTCACAGGAGTCCGCCAACAGAAAATAAAGAAAGTGTCCAGGAAAACAGTTGATTCATCAACCTTGGCGGGTTGCCTGTGTTTGGGGAAAATGGGAGAAACACAGGCTCAACTATGGACCCGTCACTTCCTGTGCACTGCAGAGGCAAGAGGTGTGCGTTCTGATCTCTAACTCACACCTTCCTCAAACTGAACCTTGTCCTCACTTGTTCCTACAAAAGCCCGGTTCTCCTGGCTAATCTCAGCCGTGGTGTCAATGCTCACCAGAGAAGAGCTGTGCCTTTGTGCCTTGGATACACACTCTTTACAGCTTCAGTCGATTCAGGCTCAAATATGCAAAGAGCTAATTGAAAAGGGTTACAATAAAAAAAAAAATCCCAGTTCCCTCAAGTAAGCATTCCTGTGGGATGCTTCAGCTGTACAGATGCTTACAGACCTTCTGCTGTAAGATGAGCCTGTAACTCAGTGGTAGAGCACTTACCTAACATTCATACAGCCCTAGCATGGGTCCCCAGCACATGCACACTTACACACACAGACACAGTGTTACACAGCATTAAGTATTGAGCTTAGCCAGGCGTGGTGGCGCATGCCTTTAATCCCAGCACTTGGGAGGCAGAGACAGGCGGATTTCTGAGTTCGAGGCCAGCTTGGTCTACAGAGTGAGTTCCAAGACAGCTAGGGCTACACAGAGAGACCCTGTCTCAAAAAAAGAAAAAAGAAAAAAAAGAATTGAGCTTAAAACTTCTCAACATATATCATGCTTTCTGCTTAGCATTAGCAAACTTGAAAGAAGAGCAGAGCTGTTGTGTGGGCCAAAGTAGATTTGTGTTATTGATAGACATTAGTATTTGTAGCAAGGCACATTGCTTTGATATTTACACAGTATAAATTTACATTTTATTAACAGTAGCATTGTTTGGGTTTAGAGACATGGCTTAGCAGTTAAAGGCACTGCACGGGCTGGTTTCCCAGAGGACCTGGGTTCAGTTCCCAATAATCACATGGTGGCCCACAACCCTCTATAACTCCAGTTCCAGGATACCCAATGCCTTTTTCTGGCCTCTGTGGACACAAGGCACATATGTGGTACACAGACCCACATTCAGACAAAACACCAGTACACATTTAAAAATAATAAAATAATTAAAATGTAACAAATATGTAATTCACTTAATTTCCCACTAAAATGAGTTAATTTGAGGGGAAAATAAGAAAATCTAAGACTTAGAGAGGCAATTTGTTTTTATTAATAAAAGACCATGCTATCTCCTGCAAAAATCTAATCATATAGACTTCATTAACTAGAGGACAAACTTATATACAAGAGGAAACCTGACTACTAAACTGGGGAGACTCAAATAATTCAGCTCTGAGAATAATTACTGACTAACAGAAAAACACAGAGCCAGTATTTTTCCTGGTATTGTATATTCCACGGTAGATCTCCATAGCAACACCATGAAAAGGACCTTTTATTTTAATGCCAATCCTGTCTGAGGCATGATTATTCTGTTAAGAGCAGGTTTCCAGTGGACCAGGTAAAAAGGCCAGANTCTCTTCCCAATGATGGCCAACTAGGCCATCCTCTTCTATATATGCAGCTAGAGACATGAGCTCAGGGGGTACTAGTTAGTTCATTGTTAATCTTCCACCTAGAGGGTTGAAGACCCCTTCAGCTCCTTGGGTACTTTCTCTAGCTCCTTCCTTGGGAACCCTGTGTTCCATCTAATAGCTGACTGTGAGCTTCCACCTCCATGTTTGCCAGGCATTGGTATAATTTCCCCTGAGACAGCTATATCCGGGCCTTTTCAGCAATATCTTGCTGGCATATGCTATAGTGTCTATGTTTGGTGGCTGATTGTGGGATGGATCCCTGGCAGCCGCAGTCATTGGGTCCATCCTTTGGATTCAGCTTCACACATGATCTCTTTAACTCTTTCAATGTGTGCTTTGTTCTTAATTCTAGGCAGAGGTGACGTGTCCTTTGAAAAAATGTTCAACATCCTTAATCATCAGGGAAATGCAGATCAAAACAACCCTGAGATTCCACCTCACACCAGTAAGAATGGCTTGTCTATTTCTAAAAGAGATCTCCCTGAGGCAGCAGCCGGAACAGTAGTACAGTGACAGCTCCACCACTGCTGAGGCTCCCAAGGTGTCCAAAGGCAAAGGCAGCTTAGCAGAAGGGGAGGCAAAGAAGGGGCCCAGGCACAATGGGCAGGGCTGCTCACTAAACTCTCCTCCTGTAAAACTAAAATCAAAGGCAAACAAGGTAGTGGGAAAAGATAAATCTTTGGATGACCAAAAAAAAGTGCAAGCAAGAAAGGGAAGAGGGAAGCAAAACAAAAACAAACAAAACAACAATAACAAGAAAACAAACAAACAAACATAAACCAAACCTTTGGCAGCCACCCAAGAGACTAAAGACCCACTGGAAGAAAACAAACATTCAAAGGAGATTCCACCCTCTGACAAAGCAGAGGAGAAGAGGTTAAGTCTAGCTACTTGATAACATTCCAGATGGGGAGTTAGTGTCACCTAGTGTTACATCCTACAAGGCAGTGCATGGGAAGTATAATGAACAGAATTAGTGTTACCTCATCTTACATCCTACGATACAGTGCATTTGGGGTGTGATAAATGGCAGAGTCACCGTGGTGCATCCAATATATCTTGAATGTATTAAGTTATTTCTATCTCTTGTTTTCAGTAGACCGGTTTCCTAAAGAAAAATCACACCGTGGTCATTTTCAGTCAGGACCCCATGCCCTCTGTAATTTCTCTGGTACTGGTCATTCAGTTGTCCTAATGAATTTGATAATATGTTGTGAACAATTACAAAATTGAATATACTGTATATGACATAAAATTGTGTCTCAGTGAGAGTCCAGTCAACAGGATTGACATGTGATGATATTGATAAGTCGGAGCCTCACAAGGAAAGCTCACCATCATGCTTGCTGCTGAAACATTAACAGGACAACTGCCTTTAAAGCATGATGTGTGGTTCTTTCAACTTTTCTGTTAAGAATCCTGTATGAAATGAAATGTCAGTCAGTGCACTGCTCCTTAACCAAATGAGTTTCAATACTAAAAGAAAGACAAAATATTATGCTTGTATTCTTTAATTAAAATTGCATCAAAACAGTCTGGGAAGATTACCCTTAACAACATTTGGTCTTCTAATCCATGAACATAGTATACTTTTGTGTTGTTTCAAAATCTTTCTTAGTTTTTCTCTCAGCACTGCTTTATAGTTTACTAAACAGATTTTTTTCTAGATGTTGAATATTCATAAATGTTTATTCAAATGGCAATTATTGAGGCCTTCCCCCTGCCCCAAGAAGAGCTGCAACCATTTTGTTGCATGCCTGCCAGCTATTTCATATTGTTGCTATAACATGCCTGCCAGTCTTTGACATAGAAAAATAACTTGATTCACAGAGCAGGGTCGTGCTGACCACATACCCTTTTGTGTTCTCTGTGTTATGAGGTTTATTAATCTTAAGAAATTCCACAACTATAAGCTTCTGGTAGGACACGTCAAGTTATAGATTAATGTGGATTGTCAAAAATGGCTTGAGTCAGGGCTGGCCACCGGGCAGCACTTCTAGTACCTGTGTATGAGCTCATTGTGGTTTTTGCAGTTTTACCCTTTATAAGCTGACATAGAAAAAATGTTCAGGGGTATAACCTCAGCCCCCAAATTCTGAGATATAGCACTAATTGATCAGTCTTATGGTGTGCATTCAACAAACCATCCCTATAAGATCTGTGTTTCTGTCGTTTATGGGGTGACACCTGGACCCCAACAGTAATACACAAAAGTTTAACTGTATGTTGCACTGCATATAAATATAATGCATTTTCATATAATAACTTTATTTCCTGCACCATTGTTATAGTATTTATTTGTTAATTAATTTATTTGTTAATTAATTTGGACATAAGGAATAATACTTTGAAGTCCAAGTGATTAAGGATACTTTGTAGCAGAACAACACTCCAGTATCCATGGCCTCAGAATCTGTGAATATACTAGGTTATATGTTGTCTAATGCTATCCCTAAAGTTATGCCAACTTATGGTATGCTATCATGGGGTACGATGAAAGGATACTTGCTTTCCTTAACAGAAAACTCCTTAACACCATAGATTTCCAATTGCTGCTATAACAGCATACCATAAAGGTAGCACCTTAAGCCAGTACAATTCATTATTGTAAAGTTCTGGAACTCAGAGGAGTAAGGTAGGCCTCTGTAAGCCAAGTTATCAGAGGTCTATGGTTCACCTGTAGGTTCTAGAGAATAATTGATATTTTGCCTTTTTTTATTTGTTAATTTGTTGTGTATGTATGTATGTGTAGTGGTGAGTGGTTGCATGTGCTCATGTGTGTCCATGTGTTCATGTGTCCCTGTGTGTGTGTGTGTGTGTGTGTGTGTGTGTGTGTGTGTGTGTGTGTAGGCAAAAATTGAACATCAATTGTCTTCCTTATTTTCTCAGACAAGACTCTCACTGAATCTGGAGACCACTGATCTGATCTTCGGGCCAGAGTGGTTAGCCAGCGAGCCCCGGGGATCCTTCTGTCTCTGCCTCCCAGTGCTGATAAACCCAGCTTTGAGCATGGATGTGGCGATCTGAACTTTGGCCCCTCATGCTTACAGGGCAAGGACTTTGCCCACTGAGCTACTTTTCAGCCCCCTTCCTGGCTTTTAGATGCTGATTACACTCTCCGTCCGTAGTCCCACTTCTACATGTAAGAACACTGTTAACCACGTTGAGCCTTCCTAGATAACTCAAGATAGTCTGTATTCTTCCAGTCCCATAAATGAGGAGACTGACAGAGAAGAGTTTATAATCATGATCTACTTGGAGGTGAGGACAACTAGGGCTCCAATAAGAGCTGTGAGATACTAATACTTGCTTTTCACTTTATTCACCCTATGCTGGAGGTGAAGATCTCCTTGATTACTTGACTGCAAGTTCAAGAGTGGAGGGAAAGGAGCAGGACCTGAGACTCTGTGGGTAACTCCACATAGACCTCAGTTATCCTCTCTGACAGTTGGGTACAGATTGAGCACTTAGCAGGGATTTATCACTGACACCTGTTGTAATATTGCATACAACTGTCATGGGTCTCCGATGTGATTTTGGTATGTTTATCACCAGCTCCTCTTTTTTTTTTTTAAGTTGGCCTGTGGCTATATTTTTTTTTTGACATAGAACAAGACAAAGATAGAAGAGGAAAATGTGAATAATGTACTTTTATTTTTCCAGGTCTGTCAGTAAGAATCATGCTTTGAAGTTTCAGTAGAAACTGAAACTGTGAAGAGCAAAATCATAAAGTGAATTTTCAATGCTACCAACAATAGCTTGTAAAAATATAGCATGTGCCATATAATATTTGCCTCTAAAATTTTATATCTGTGTTTATTCAGTATTGCGGCTGTCCAGCTCACTACTACTGCTTATAGAGCAAAGTCTGAGATTCAAAAGATTAACATAAAAAAGGACACCCACACATGCTTACTTATATTATTTCTTTGAAGAATGATATTTTGAAGATCACAGAAGCTAAAATAAATTTTTCTTTTGGTTTTGGTTTTGATTTTGATTTTTCAAGACAGGGTTTCTCTGTGTAGCTCTGGCTCTCCTGGACTCACTTTGTAGACCAGGCTGGCCTGGAACTCAGAGATCCACCTGCTTGCCTCTGCCTCTGCCTCTGCCTCTGCCTCTGCCTCTGCCTCTGCCTCTGCCTCTGCCTCTGCCTCTGCCTCTGCCTCTGCCTCTGCCTCTGCCTCTGCCTCTGCCTCTGCCTCTGCCTCTGCCTCTGCCTCTGCCTCTGCCTCCCGAGTACTTCAATTAAAGACATGTACCACCAAGCCTGTCAGAAGCTAGTAATACATCTCATATAGTTACAAAATTCTTCTAGTCAGCATCTCAAAACAAGTCTGTAGGTTGCACTGGGTAGATAGCTCAGTTGGTAAAATGTGACCCCATGAACATAAGGTTGTGAGTTCTGATCCCTAAAACCCATATGGAAAACAAAAGGGAGAGCATGGAGCACTGTGTCTGGGACCACAGCCCTGAGAGAGACAAGAGGAGCCTGAAAGCTCCTCAGCCAACCAGGCCAGCAGAATCCATCAGCTTCATGATAGTGAGAGATGCTATTTTAAAAAGGGAAAGTGGGGAGCAATTTAGAAAAAACACACAATATGACTTAAGACATCTACAGCGGTGTACACATAGATGTACACACATATACATACCACATCATTGTTCACACGCACTAAAAAGGGGAAAACAAAAAATCTGTACTCTCTTTAGTCTCTCGCCAACAGAAAATGTGTGTATGCACTCACGAGATTGACAATCTCTCCTTTTGTTGGAGTTTCAGGGTTAAGGTAATAAAGGCACAATCAGCCCATTTACACTGACTCCAGTAGATGCTTTCCTCAGCTCAGCTAGCTGTAACTAGGGGCTTCTGCTGTGCCAAGTACTGCACCCAGCATGGAGATACAGAGATGATTGTGCGGGGCACAGCCTCTGCTGCTCTGGAGGAGGGCTGCCGATCCAAACTGGGGACCACGGGGCACCAAGGAAGGGACAATTTATATTGTTTGGAAAGAAAGAAAATCTCTTTTAGAAGAAATGACACTTGAAAAAGATCTTGAAGGAAAAGGGGAAAGGGACAGCAATTCTGTTTTTAACCGTGCAATGGCACAATACTTCTAAAAGAAAGTCTGCAAAGGACGAGTGCATTTGGGAGAGTATGCATGGGGTCAAGGATCAGCCAGACAGAGCAAAGGCTGCCATGAGCCTCACTGCCAAGGTTAAGCACCCTGCATCTTCAGAGAGTGAGCCCGTCAGGTCTCCCAGGAACGTGTCATCAACCACAACGGTTCTTCAAAAGTCTGCCATGGACTCCGGGTTGTCTTTTTAAGAAGGAGAAGGTGACAGCAGGGACTTTTTTGCCACTTCCTTGGAGAATGTGGAGGAAGCAACGTGTCCCTGGAATGTTTTTATAAAGATGAAAGTGACGCATATAGAAAGGGTTGTACATTGGTGGCACTAGGGATGGGAGGGATAACTGGTGTGCCTGGTCCCAGGGCTGCCCTAGGAAGGTGGACCCTCCCAAGAGGTGTACAAGAACAATGTGATCTTAACTAACCTGGCTCTGACCCAGGGGACTTCCTGCACATCTGCACTTCCTCTGCCGTTGTTCCTGTGGCTCAGGTGGTGCTGGCAGCTGCTCCAACTGCTGCCCTGGGTGCCCAGTATCGCTGCGGTGAACCAGGCAATGGTCTATTAAACCAAACCTCAACTAGAAAACATCAGACCAACTAACCCAGCAACAAGGCTTTCTTCATCCTCCTCCTCATCTCCCCTGCCTAGCCCCATTATTTTGGTCACCTTTCATCATTTGTTTCTTTTTGCATTTAGGTATCCTTTGCCCATTTCTAACTCTTTCCCCATTCTTCTCTCACCTGTCTTTCCTTCCTTAACGTCTTCCTCCCCCTCTAGTCTTGGCATTTACATACAGTGTGACAGAGGCTGTCAGATCAGAGAGCTCAGAGGCTGCCCAGTTTCTGAGCAAGCCACTTTGTCCCCCTGAGACCTGGTTTCCTCATCTGTAGAATTAAAGAGGTTGGACCAGGATGAGCTTGCAGTGTTCTTTCTGCCCGAGAGTCCCATCCTGTTACCTTTTGTTATGTTTGTCTTTTGTGCCTGCTTTTCCTGTTCTGGCTGACTCATGGTCCACCTGCCTCTCTCATCTGCATCCCTACCCCACTTGTTAGTCCACGATGCCAGCATCTCCTTCAATGTCCATGTATCAGCTTCTGGCCGCTGCTGGTTTTTCCTCTTCTATTCTTACCCTTGCCCAATCTGCTACGCACACAGAAGGCAAAGTGACTTTTGAAAAGATAGAAGAGATGCTTCAGTCTCCAGTTGAATTCCCCCACACTGCTCTGCAGGCACTAATGTCCTGTCAGCCTGCTTGTTTTCTTCAGAGCGACCACTGCACTAATTTATCTTTATTTGCCACGTCGTTGCTTAATGTGAGCACCCTCTACACCGTCTCCTCCCCTCTAGATGTGGCTCCCTGAGGGAGGGGACTTAGATCTCTGGTTCATACTGTGTCCTCATTCATAGGTCAAGCTTTGCATATTGGTAGTTTTTAAATAAGTCCTGGGCAAACATCACTTCAGCCTCGAACCTATCTCTGCCCTGTGGGAAACTGCTGTCTTCCCTCTGAAAGGCTTCACACTTGGAAATATTTCTATCAGGGGAACTCTTCCCATTCCTTGCCATCAGCTTTGAGACGCTTCCTTTCCATTTTTTCCACCACACACGTCCTACTTTCCCATGGGATATGGTGCAGAGGAATGCCAGCTTGGAAGCTAGCTTTTCTCTCTGTTCAATTTCAGTCCATACAGATATTGGGTCATGTGTAACAGCTGTTGTCTAGAATGCTGACATACAGTGTTAAGAAGTAAACTTCTAGGAGAATTCTTTTAAAATCTACAAGAGCCTGTGCTTGTTTCTGAGGGCCATGTTATGAATGCTTATTTTCTTAAAAAGCAACGATTTTCAACAGGTGATGTTAAGATATCCGATACCTAGATAACAAGCCTAGACTTGGAGGGATCTTATGCTTGTGGGGGAGGGGACCACAGAGAGAGCAGTGATTGAATTAAAGCAACATAATGCTAAAACCAAGCGACTCATCACAGCGCTGCTCTTTCATTGACTGCCTCAGAATATCACTCTGACTTATTTTAATCATGTGACTTTTACAAGTCTCATGTTGTCTACTTTCTATTTCCCTAGCGTTCTGTGGCTATTACCTTCCATTAGAACATAAACTCCTTGTTGCTCAGCACATCTGACTTGCCACCACAGGTCTGCCTCATACACAGCAGACGCTCATCAGTGTTTGCTAAATGATTGAATGGATGGATGGATGGCTTGATGTTAGAGTCTGAGGTTATTATGTGTATAGAGCTCTGTTTTGAGATGGAGGAACCTCAACGGTGCATCCAGTGCTGGCAAAGCTTTGCTTCTGGAAAGTTCTTTTTCTTTTTTTTTCAGCAAATAGCAGAACCTGTTCAAGATTGTTTTTTTGTCAAAAAAAAAAAAATATGTGGATGGGGAATAGATATGGATCAGCACTAAACACTTGTTTTGCAGAGGACCTGAGTTTGGCTCTCAGAACCCACAATGTAGTTTACAACCTCTGTAGTTCCAGAGGTTCTGATGCCCTCTTCTAGCCTTGTGGGTACTAGGCAAGTATATGGTACACAAACATATATTGAGCAAAAAACATACAAAAAATATAAATAAATCGAAAGATATAGCTATAAAGCATTCTCATTCTTTTTCCTATGCTAGAGTTAGGCCTATTTGTTGGTGGACTAAACTCCCATATTTATGAAGCACTGGGTACTCAGGAAACTTGTCTTCCATCTAAAACTAAGTTTAAAGACTGTAAAAGAAAATGTACAAGATGATAAAAGAGTCAAATATACTGAATATAGATATCAGAGTAGAAAACTTGTCATACAAGAAGATGCTTGCTTCTTTACTACATTAAGAAGAAAGAGCTAACGTATCTGGTATCTAATATCTAAAATTCAAATTCTGAAACATGATGTGGAAATGATCAGATAGGATAAGACTTGGACTTTTTGTTGGTTATGAATTGTAAGCGTTACTCACATCTTTATAACTGAAGAGAAAATTAAAGTTCATAGAGAGGTTGGCAGTGATGGAATTTTCCTCCTCCAGGTCTGTGGGTCCCCGGAATTTTATCTGCACTATCCCTAGATTATAATATTAAATCCTTTGTTTAATCATAGCAAGTTGGCTCAACAATGGCAGCTGTTTGTGGACAGGGCCACTGAAGGGGGTTCATGTTTATTTGCTGCACAAGTTCTGGTTGTTATTTTAATATTGATGCTTTTTTCACATAAAACAGAAAATTCTGGGAAAAAAGCATAACTCTTTAGCTATATGATGAGGTTATTGATGATAATGATGTCCAAGATTAAAACAATCAAGACATCCACAAACTTCAAAGGTCTAAAGGAACAGTATCTTTTTTTTTTAAGATTTATTTATTTATTTTATGTATTCACCATTGCTCTCTTCAGATGCACCAGAAGAGTACATCAGTCTCCATTACAGATGGCTGTGAGCCACCATGTGGTTT
>CACVCL010032418.1:0-16838 GCA_902729485.2 Mus minutoides | reverse complement strand
TCCTGCCTGAGGACGCCCCCTCCCTCTCCTGCCTGAGGACGCCCCCTCCCTCTCCTGCCTGAGGACGCCCCTGGGACAGTGGGTCTTGCTCCCCCGCAGGCTCACTCTGTCCCCTCTGTGTAGCTCAGCAGGTGCTGGCTGGTCTCAGCTGCAGAGCTGACAGAGTTGAGGGCGTAGGGGGGCTTGGGACAGCCATTGCCTGCACCTTCTCTGCGCGGTGCGGCAGTTATCTCATCTCCCTCCATCAGCGCGCGGGTCAGCTCTTCCTCGGTCACAGCTTGAGGAAAGGACAGGAAGGGAAGGGCGTCAGGCCCGTGCAGCACTGGCTCCACACAGTGCCTCCTCCAGGATTCAGCATGCTGTGTGCACCGTGTGCTGGGGAGGGCAGAGGTGCTGTCCCTGGGGACAGTTAGTCCTGCTCCTTCTGATCCCCATTGCCAGAAAGTGTAACACCTGGCAGAAGGGCAAGGGGTGCTTGTGACCCCCACCCCCAGGCGCAGCATCTAAGAGCAAAACTTCCAATCCAGATAAACCTCTGTGGTGCTGGGGCTGGACCCAGGGCCTTGCAAATGCTAGCGGGCTCTCTGCCTCAGACTGGAAATTTAAAAAGGAATGGACTTCACCTATTTGCCCCACTTCACTTCTTGTTTAGTGTCTGGGAGAAGGACAACTGTGTGTAACTGAGGAGGATCAGAAACTGTTAAGAACATCATTGCCGCTGGAGAGATGGATCAGTAGTTAAGAGCACTGACTGCTCTTCCAGAGGTCATGAGTTCAAGTCCTAGCAACTATATGTTGGCTCACAACCATCTGTAATGAGATCTGATGTTCTCTTCTGGTGTGTCTGAAGATAGCCAAAGTGTACTTACATACTGAAGATAGCCAAAGTGTACTTACATATAATAAATAAATAAACAAACAAACAAACAAACAAATAAATAATAAATCATTCCATGGAGTCAGTGAGATGGACAAAAGCCCAGGGCAGGGCTGTCCACCATGACAGACGGGCATGTAGACATAGCGTTGGTGGGCATGGTGTGGCTCCAAAGGCCTGGCTGCTAGCTGAGACTACCACATGCTGCCTGCTCACTGCATATTCTCACCACAGCACAGGGATTTTCCGAATGGAGGGAGGCAGAGGGAGGAGACTGCTGAGGCAAATAAGCCCAGGTGGAGTTATGAAAGGAGCCCTGAGGGTACTAATCCCTGCCATGGTACATCTGAAAGGGAACACTCTCACAGGGACTGAGCAATGGGTATACTGGGGGTTGCAGAAGACGGGGAAACCCCTCGGTGGGCCCTGCCTCAGTTGCCAGTGGGTGGCCGTGCCGGAGCCTACCTTGGTTGTCCAGCTTCTGCAGGTGGGGCAGGTTACGCAGCACAGTCATGCGGTAGAGGTGTGGACTGGTGCCACAGCATGGGTTCTCAGCCAGCCAGAGCACCCTGAGGTGTGGCAGGTCCTTTAGGTAGAACAGCTCGTTCAGACTGGGGATGCGGTTTCTCCTCAGGTACAGCTCGCTCAGGCGCTGGCAGCTGCGCACCGGTTCCAGGGTGGAGACACTATTGACGCTGTCAGGGACCAGCACACTGTCAGGGACCCATAGGGTCTGGACCTCCATGGGCCAGCAGCCTCCACTGTGGGTCTGCCTCACCCACGGGTACCAAGAGAAGGTCTCTGCCTTAGAATGGGTCAGAACCAAATCAGCAGGAACCCCTCAACCTGAGATACCACGTGGGCAACTCCTTGGCCTGGAGCTCTGCATTCACATGGAACTATTGTGGCAGACAAGATGCTTCACTCTGCTTCCTAGATTATACTGAGTCCCCAGAGGACACTTTGCCCCACAGCAGGCCCTGGTTAAAACTCCGCAAAAATGCCCAATCATACATAAACCAAAACAAAACAGGGCATCAGGGTGATTTCCATTCCATAAGAAATTGTGGGAGCCACAGGAAGGGAAAACAGCATTCACTCACCCCCAAAGTCCCCCTCCCCCCCACAGCTCCATGGCCTCTGCATCAGCTCCTGCTTCCTGGCCTGCTTGAGTTCCAGCTCTGACTTCCTTTAGTGATGAACAGCAATGTGGAAGTGTAAGCTGAATAAACCCTTTCCTCCCCAACTTGCTTCTTAGTCATGATGTTTGTGCAAGAATAGAAACCCTAAGACAGGCCCTAAGTGTCAGCCCTATCCTGGGTCCCAGGATGGGCAGGAGAGAATTTAGGGATGGAGGTGATGGAATCAGGAAGGCAGGGGAGATAGGGTACTGGGGATTTCAGGGGACGGATGTAGCCACAGGGAGAACTGGCCTAGCTGGACTACTGCTCATTATTAGGGAGCCTGCTACAAGCACACAGATTACTTTCTGGGGTGAATGTGAGTGGGCATGCAGAGGTGAGCCTTTAGAAGGCCCAGGTAAGATCCTGAGAAGGCAGGTAGGGGCTCCAGGCTCTTGAAGTCCCATTCCTTAGATGGTCAGCAGATGCTGCTGTCTTAGATGGCACTGGGAGCCTCCAGATTTCCTGTTTTCCCACACCCCACAGGAAAGACATGAGGCCCCCCCCCCCATTGCTTCCATGCCCTAGGACTATGGTCAGTCACATACCTGAGTGTGATTACCTCTAGGCTGGGCATCTCCCGGCATATGGAAATCTAGGGAGGGAAGAACGGGGCCGGTGAGTTAACAATAGCATCTTCACCTCTCAGGTCAGGGGACACATGTGTCCTGGGTCCTGTCACCTGTACTAACGGGGCCAAGGGGTATGGGCTTGCACAACCAGGGCGCTCAAAAGAAATCAGCTACATGCTGGTCTCTGTGGCCCAGCCTACCCTCGGGGTGTTCTACACTGGGTGTTTCTACCTGACAGTTTACAACAGTTCTGTGTCTAACACAGGACATCATTACAGCCAATGCCCTCTGAGGACTCCTGGCCAGGGATCTTGTGGTTTCCCACCCTGAGAGAGATACACAACCCTTTCTCCTTGCTGTCCCTGAGAGAAAGGACAGGCGCTCTCCTTGCCAATGGTGCTGGGCCCAAGGCAGACAGAACCGCAGTTAAGTTCGGCCACAACACACCATCAGATCTGGGGATCAGACCTGGGCTGTGGGCTCCACAGTCCCAGCTGCCTGTCATTTAGGGTGGGGTTGGGGTGTCGCCTCCTGAAGCTGAAAGGAGGCCATGCAGAGTGTTCCTGTTGATGTCCTTGAGGGTAATCACCACCAGGGGCTCCTCTCAAGGCAGAGCTTTGACTCTGTTTTCCTCTGTGCAGGACCAGCAAGTGACAGGGCACTGAGCTGAAGACCACAGTTCTGTAACTTTAACTATTCTTCTGGGGGAAGGGGCATCCGGAAGGAGATCCAATCAAGGCAGAACTTACATCTGTGAGCTGGCTGCCCCTGGAGAAGAAAAGAAATAGACTTTAATTTGTTGAATGAAAATATAAAAAAACATCCCCAGAGAAATGGCAACTGTCTATAAATCTAGATTCTGCGTTCGGAACGGCACAGTAAAGAAGGCTGGTTGCCCAGATAACGGGGAAAGGTATCACAGATGGTGAGGTTGCTTTCTGCCAACACTCCCTGCTTGGTGCATGGGGGTACACAGTTTTCTCCTCCCAGGCTCCCATAGCAGAAAGCTCTTTCCAGTCACACACATAAACAAAGGGGTCTTCAGAAGAGGCCGATCGATCGGCTCAAAGGCCGATCATGCAACTTATGAAGCAAAACAAACTTCACGGGGCCTGCAATGTGGCTGTTGTTTCTGCTTGCACAGAGGAATGTGTTCCCTGATGTGCTCGCTGGCTCAACAAAGAAAGGCATTATTGAAAACCCAGGACAGGGACGACTGTGGCCCCGACACCAGATGTGCCAGGGCAGAGAAAGGCTTTTAATTAACAAAGCTCAGTCCTTCCAGTAGCCTGCTGACCACTACTAGAAGCAAGGGTCTGCACGAGCTCTGCCCCTGCTAGATGCTCTGGCCACAGCGTCCCACCCGGGTCCCCAGAGAAAACCTGTTGCTTTTTTTTTTTTTTTTTGGTTTTTTCGAGACAGGGTTTCTCTGTATAGCCCTGGCTGTCCTAGCACTCACTTTGTAGACCAGGCTGGCCTCAAACTCAGAAATCTGCCTTCCTCTGCCTCCCGAGTGCTGGGATTAAAGGCGTGCGCCACCACGCCTGGCTATGACAC
This sequence comes from Mus minutoides, assembly GCA_902729485.2. Taxonomy (NCBI): domain Eukaryota; kingdom Metazoa; phylum Chordata; class Mammalia; order Rodentia; family Muridae; genus Mus; species Mus minutoides. The sequence goes on along the minus strand of CACVCL010032418.1, from coordinate 12,651 downwards.
CTGTTGGTCTTTCACACGCAAGATACAATCCTCCAGAAGCCTGGGGCTTTCAGTGTTAGTGTGACCCAGCCATGCAACTTTGAGCGCATCCATATAATAGCATCTAAGCTCTAGGCTGTCACTCACGCCACTTTACAACCTCAGTCACTCCCTGTAGACATGCCACTAAGCACCTTTGTCTTCAGATACCAGACATAGACACAGAGGGTTAGCGAGAAATCCCTCAGCGACACTAGAGGGAAATTCTAGTTATCCTGCAAGGCCCGCACCTCTCTGAAGCACTGGCCTCAGAGTAAGCCTGCAACCTAGCTAGCCTGGGGCGACAGGCGCTCAGCGCGGCCTCTGCTTCCTCCCGCTCCTGGCCGGCCTCACCAGCAGTTGAGCTTCCGCACATTGTGCAGCTCCGAAGCCTTGGCTCGGGACAGGACCATCTTTCGTGTCAGCTTCATGGTGGCCACAGGGCCGCGGGCCCGGCCGCCCTCCGCTGTACACTGGGCTAGCAGGAGAGGCCTGCGCCGCGGCGCGTCTCCAGGGGCGGGGCCCGCGTCTCTAGGGGCGGAGCCTGAGGTCCCATTGGCAGCCAGGAGAGAGGGCGGAAGCGCGCTCGCGAAGAGGGACGGCCCGACTTCCGGGATATGAGATTCCGACCCGCCCCTTTGGCGGCCCGCCGGTCCTGCGCGTGCGCGAGGTACTGGGCTTTGCTGCCTGGAGACTGCTGGTCTGTGCATCCTGTGTACGCGTGCGCGGGAAGGGCGGCCCTTTTGATTCCTGGGTGCAAGCGTCTGAGAGGGGCTGGCTGGGGTGAGAAAGGCGCGGGTGTGTGAGAGACTCGGGATGCCTGGCAGGTCTCGGAGACACCGAGAAGGACAGACAAGGTCGGGTCCGGAAGGGTGAGAGTCCTCGTAGGGGATGCCAGCAGAAACCCCTCCTGGGACACTTGTTCGGATCCTCATCTCTGCCATGGCCCTGGTCACACTGCGCCCTCACCCAATTCTGTTTGACCCCAAACCGGGGATTTGTGTTACATAACAGCTAATCCACCACCAGACGATGGCTCACACTTGTAGTTGATGCACTCAGAGGCTGAGGCAGGAGGATTGCCTGAGCCAGTTTCCCGCGAGACTGGCTCATAGAGACATTATCTCAAAACACAAAGCCGAGAAGTCGGGCTTGGGGGAGGGACTGAAGAAAGAGTTAAGAGCGCTGGCTGCTTTTCCAGGACATTCATATGGCTGGATCCCAACCTTATGTAACTCTAGTTCCAGGGGACCCAGTGCCCCTCTTTTGGCCTCCTTGCACACCAGACAGGTCACTCGGGTTGCACACACATGCAAGCATTAACAATCATATGCAGAAAAACAAAACGAACAAAACAAAAACTTAAAAACAAAAACAAATAGAAAATAGACTTTATGTTTTTGAAAGTCTCCCAATCCTGTGCCTGTGGTTATCAGTGTACATCTTAGGTAAACACAAATGAATTTTTGTTTTGTTTTCCGGAGAAAACAGATCTCCAGAAGAAAACCAAAAGATTGTAGGTTGAAATCTTCATATCTTTTTCTATCCTACAGATTACACCGGGACAGGCATTGGGTACTTCAGGCCCTTTAGGTAATAAACTGTTCTTGATGAAATATTCTAGGGCTCTATTGTTTTGTCTGACCACCCTGGTCTGCCTTTACCAAAAACAAGTGAAATGGTTCATTAGTTGTAAAGGTACTGGACACACAAGCCTAAAAACCCTAGTTTGCTCCCTGGAACCTACAGTGGAAAGAGAGTGGACCCTGAAGATTTATCCTCTGGCCTCCGTATGAGGGCCATTCATTACCATCAGAAACCGTAAGGCCTGAGCTGGAAGATGCAGCTCAGCCACCAGTGTGGCGGGAAGATTTTTATAGGCTTAGTTCAGCCACGTTTAAAGAGGTCTTCTGGCTGCTCCAATGGAGGCCAGAAGGATATGGATGATGGCAAAGGAGCTAAGACTTTGAGGAGTGTTTGACAGGAGGTGGGCATCTCCCACTCCACCCATTTGTCCTGGAGAGACCTGCGGTGGAGTTGTAGTATCACATTGTATCGCACATTGTATCACATTGTATCAAGCGGTAAGTTGAAGGAGGATGAGGAAGTGTGGAGTTGCTACCCTGTTCAGCTTGGGTTTGGTTCCCTAGCTCTCACCTCTTCTACCTAGACAGGCGTGGCCAAGGTATAGGGGCGGTACCCGTGGAGAGTGGATCAGGTCAGGTTGTGGGGCGGGCCCTGGTTCTAAAACTCTTCCAGTCTTAGTATCTGGCCCTTGCCCACTGATATATAAGTCCAGGGAGACTTCCCTGCAAAAGGCTATTTATTCCTGGAGATTTTTGATAGGGGGCGGGCCTGAAGAAAGAGGCTCTCCTGCAGAATCGTGGTACCCTGTAGGTTTGATGGAAGCAGTGGACAGCCATATCCAATAGAAATAGAGTTAGGGAGCCGGCAAGCTGCTTGGCACAGTTCCAGGGAAGCTGAATAGATTGCTGCAATCGCTGTCCTGTCTCTAACTGTTGGGTTTTGGTCTCCACATGTTGCATTCTTGGGGACTTTTTGCATTATGATTCATATTATGTCTTTTCCTGAGAAAAATTATGTCTGAGTCTTCTTAGAAAAATCCTAAAATTAATTCTATCTGGCTACCATTTGGGAGTATTCTTTGTGCCCTGGAGATCATTAAGCACAGATGAGACCATTACTCCAGGAATCTTTTTGGGTTATCTGTCCATGAGCTAACTCAAGCAGCATAATTGGTACAGGGTAAACAGAGACTTTTGACAAACTCTGACTGGCCAGGAGAATAGGTTACAGATTCAAGGTCTCTTTTTTATTATAGGCTTAGAGCTCTCTGAAAATGTAGTTTAAAGATAGGGGGTTGTACAGGGCACACCCTGGAGGAATAGAACTCAATGAGATAGACTAACTAAAAGAAACTTTCCCTACTTTATAGCCTAGATGATGAAACATATGGTCATAGAAGTTAGATATTAATATTTCCTATTCATAAAAAGACCAGTTCAGATATTTTCTGTTTGTCTGGGTGTTTTCAAACTGCAAACACTGCCAGCCTAAAAGCAGGCTGCCCTATAGCAAATGTGTTTGCTTTGGAGGAGACAGTCTTTAGATTCTTTACATTGGAGTTACAGGGAATAAAACCTATTCTGTTTTCTAATTGTAACTGAACTTGTAACCTGGACATGGAATAAAACAAATCAAACACATATTCTGTATCACAAGGGTAATCGTTAGTCTATCTTTGTTCTGTGCAACCTGTATAAATAAATAAAGGAGGACCAGGCTGTTACTGGGTCAGAGCCACAGAAGCACAGATTAATTAGAGAGCTGCTAAATACCCCTGACCATCGCCTGATTCCCTTCCTCCCCTCACCGATTCCTGATCTTTTCTGAGGGCTGTCCTGTCAGCAATGACCCTAAGACTATCAACCCCGGTAGGTCCCACTGCCACAAGGAAGACAACTCGCCTTCACTCACCCTCTGGACCCCCTATGTGGCACTGGGAGCATTGACTTTCAGGGCTTGTGGCTTTTCCTGCCTTGAGAAGTCGTAGGCAGATGAGCTAGATCAGCGGCCCCTTGAGTTCCTGCAGCAGTATAGCATTTACCTGAAAACAACTGCTTCTCTGGGTTTCACTGGCATCTCTGGTTTAGAAAGACAGGAGGTGGTCCTGCCGTATAGCTCCCGGGGCTTCTTCAGACTGTACCATATTTGGTGGCTGCAGGAGTGCCTGCTGGTTACTGGAAGGACCAGATGGCTACAGCTGAGATTTTTTTTACGAAGGAATCCCAAAGAATACATGGTATCAGAATGCACTGCCTGGGTTCAGCTGTGTTCCTAGACCTCCCTTCCCCCACAACTCCATGCTAGGTTTGACCCCAAGAGAAGCAACCAGCAAACATATGTGATCTGGAAGGTAGGAGGAGCAGCCGTGGCCACATGGGAAGGTTACTGTGCTGAGAGATGACCGAGTGTCACCTTCTTAGGCTGCGTCCAACAGTCTATGTAGCCTCACGGCCATCTTGCACACGGTCCCAGAAGCACCCTGGCATTCCTAGGTGTAAGCCTTCTGTTTTCCCAGCTCTGTCTGTCTGGTCCTGTATCTACAGCGGGGGTAGGGTGGGGGTGGGGAAGAGGTGTAGATGGGGGGGGCACTTGGCTCCTGGTATCCCACAAATGCTCTTGTCCCACTTCAAGAGAACTGCCAAGGAGCTTTCCCTAAACTCTGCAATTTCTGCTTTCCACTTCCATTCTCTGTAACAGTTGCATAAAGTTTGACACCTATTACAGAGGTCTCATTTCAAACGCAGAAGGGTGTCTTTTCCTGCACAGACAGAAAAAGTAACCCCAGCTTACGTAAACCAAAACACAAACACTGCCTCCCAGGCCTGAGAAACTCAAGTTGTGGCTTCTCACCTAGAGGGCAACCAGGGCTCTCAGGGCACGGCGGCATCCTGTGTTCTACTGACCCAAGACCGCTGTGGTTGGCCTCCTACTCGAGGTATGAAGTTGACAGTTTCACATCTGGCAGGAAGAGGGCTTCACCAAGTTTCTCAAGCCTGCATGTGGGAACTGGCCCTGTTTGAGTCATGTGCTGTCCATGAACTGGATGTGCACTACCTCAGCTGCAGTCTGTAGTCCTTCAGAGGGGTTATAATGGTGGGACACTAAAGGACCAGGCAGTTGCAAGCCTGGCATTGCTGTGAACAGGGAGGCCCTTTTCTGTGCTGCTGCTTGGTTTCCTTAGAACCAACACTTCTTCTTTTCTTTTCTTTTTTTTTTTCTAAAAAAAGACGTATTTATTTACTTTTTTTTTTTGGTTTTTCGAGACAGGGTTTCTCTGTCTAGCCCTGGCTGTCCTGGAACTCACTTTGTAGACCAGGCTGGCCTCAAACTCAGAAATCCGCCTGCCTCTGCCTCCTGAGTGCTGGGATTAAAGGCGTGCGCCACCACGCCCGGCTCTTTATTTACTTTATGTATGTGAGTATACTGTCGCTCTCTTCAGACACACCAGAAGAGAGTACCAGATCTCATTATAGATGGCTGTGAGCCACCATGTGGTTGCTGGGAATTGAACTCAGGACCTCTGGAAGAGCAGTCAATACTGTTAACCGCTGAGCCATCTCTTCAGCCTGTGCTGACACTTCTTGCTGCTGATGTTCCCTCTCTGTGGGGCTGAGGCTCATTCTCTAGTATTGTGTGGCTTTTCCTACAGAAACACAAAACAAACATCTATAGGGCGATGACAACAGACCAGAGAAACAATTCTCTGTTCAGTTGAATGAACTGATGAGTTTATCAGGGTTCATTACAGGAACATGGGGAACCATTCACCAAAGCTGTATCCATCAAGCTCCCTGAAGGACTTGTAGGCAGTGGGTGCTCAGAGAGTCTCCTCTTAGCAACTGTAACTGTTTATCTAACCTTGGGGAGGGGTCTTGTGAGTCTTGTAACTTTCTGAGCTTCCTGAGCCTTGTGAGTTTCCTCTGCTTTTTTTTTTTTTTTTCAATCTTATGAGCCCTCCATTCTCCCTTAACAAGTAAAAATCTCAGTTCAGAGGAAACAGCTACCCCACACTTGAAGCCTACCTCTTCTTCTGCCCCTGCAGAAGAGTAATGTGGCTGTTGTAAAATGCCATCACCATCAGATTAACTGTGCCATTCAGAGTAAGTAGCCTGGCTGACTATTGATGTTCTCTGATAGAATGAGGGGTTAGGCAGAGGTTATTGGACCCTCGCCGGAGAGTTTAGCCTGTCCCCCCACAACCATCTGTATCCAACTTTGCCCTTGGTTGCATGCGGTCTTGGGACATGAGAGAGTAAATAAGCAGGGGAGGTTAATGGAAGGGGGCTGCATCTACGAGGCTGTTGGGGGAAACGGTCATCCATACTGCCTGAAGACTTTCCAGTGTAGCTTCTTTGGTGCCCCACCTCCAAAGATCCCTCCAGCAATGTCACATGCATTTTCTATAAGGACGCCCAGTAAAGTCATTGTTTCTCCAGGGTGAACTTTGGTGAATTCTCAGATTGGTTTGTGGTTAGGACCATATAGGGAGGGGTGTATGTGTATTTGACATTGCTTACATCTGCCCTATCCCCCAGGGAAGGAATTCTCTACCGGGGCAGTGCAGTAGCAGAGCTGGTAGACCCCAGGGCCAGGGGCAGGAAAGGTGGCTGAGACAGTTGCAGCTATAGCAGAGCACAGAGCCAGCCCCTGGTGAGAGCCGTGATGTCTGTGAGGAAATTGACACCAGGGCAGGTTTTCATTTGGCTGCCTGCTGGCCACGTCTTGGCCGCTCACAGTGGGAATCTTGTCTTCTGACCAAGGCAGCTTCGACCCCAGGCCATGCTCCCTTCCAGTCACTGGATGAAGATTAGATGGGCGCCCAAACAGGTCTCAAGGTTACAAAGCTGTGAAGGCCGTAGCCTCTGGCTCGCGATCACACCTAGGTCACAGTGTGGATCATTCTGTCCAGCCCTGTTCCTTCCTCCTCTAGCTGAAGCCGCCCCCCCACCCCCCGCCCACTTTGATATTCCTCCCAAAGATGAAACGTAGAGCCAGGTCCTGGGAAGTTGCCAACAGAGGCCAGAAGAGGGCATCAGACCTCCGGGAACTGGAGTTCCAAGTGGTTGTGAGCTGCCAAGTGAATCCTGGGAACTGAACTAGGGTCCTCTGAAAGAGCAGCGGGTGCTCTTACAGTCTGAGGCAGCTCTCCAGCGCCATACAGTGGCTCTTTTCCAAATCACAGGCTATCAGCATTCTAAATGGTTACAGAGGCCAGGTACCTCTGATGGTTTTAACCCACTAGAGGAGGTCTTTTGGGTTGTTTTGTTTTGTTTTGTTTTGTTTTTCGAGACAGGGTTTCTCTGTATAGCTCTGGCTGTCCTGGAACTCACTTTGTAGACCAAGCTGGCCTCGAACTCAGAAATCCACCTGCCTCTGCCTCCCGAGTGCTGGGATTAACGGCGTGAGCACGCTGAGGAACAGAGTCACCAGTGCTGGCTCCTGCTCTAGAGTCCTTACTGCGGCTTCACAGGACAGGCTCCCACAGGGGACATTTGGCAGCATTCAGCTTCCTTAGCTGTTCTCTCCTCCAAAGAACCAGTTCAGACCTTGCTGTGGAGGTTGACCTTCCTGGCCTCTCCCAGATTCACTGTGGGGCATCCATCTCAGAGGGGAGGCACATACAGTGGATGCCAGTACATGCACTTCCTGGATAGTATGCAGGGTTCTGTGTGTGCAGTTGTGAGTCTTACAACATAGCAAAGAATAATCCCATCCCATTAAAGGTTGGGGGCTCTCATATCCACACGTCTTTACAAGTTTTTGGTTTTTAAATTATTTATTTATTTATTTATTTATTTATTTATTTATTTATTTTCAAGACAGGGTTTCTCTGTGTTGCCCTGGCTGTCCTGGAACTCACTCTGTAGATCAGGCTGGCCTCGAACTCAGAAACCTGCCTGCCTCTGCCTCCCAAGTGCTGGGATTAAAAGGCATGCACCACCACTGCCCAGCTTTTTTTTTTTTTTTTTTTTTTTTTTTTTAAAAAACATATTTTTGGGGGGGTTAGTTTTTTTTTTTTTTTTTTTTTTTTTTTTTTTTTTTTTTTTTTTTTTTTTTCTTTTTTTTTTTTTTTTTTTTTTTCTTGTTAAAAGACAGATTTTTGGGAGGGTTAGATTCTATTTCTATTTTTTTAATTATGTGTATATGTGTGTGCTTATGTTTTGGTTTATATTGTTGATTTACATTCAAAATGTCCTGTGACCTTTTGGGGCCTGGGGTCAACTCAGCTCTCAGGATAATGTTCTACCCAAGGTAGCATTCAACAGTACTCAGTGAGTGGACAGTTCTCAGGGTGACACCAGCTGCTTTTCTTACAACTTCCTACAGTGTCTTCCCACCCACCACCAAGTTTTCTGGAGCAGTCCTTTTGCTACAATGTTTCTGGAACTCTCCAGCCTGGGCCTCAGCTCCAAATCTGGCCCTCTGCCTGTTTTTGTAATTTTTTTTTCTTTTCTTTTTCTTTTTCTTTTTCTTTTTCTTTCTTTTTTTTTCTAGCACACAGCCATGCTGGTCCACTTACATACCCCCTAGTCTGCTCTTCCTAATACAAAGGCAGAGTCAGCACCGGGACAGAGCAGTTTCTGTGCTCTGTAGAGCAAGTGCGGATGTTCTGCCCTAAGACTTCTTCTGCAGCTTCCTTCACCCGGTTTCTCACTCATGACCTCCACGCAGAGAGCCATCAGATTACCATGTTTCTGTGGTTTTCTTTTTGCTACCAAAGCAGGGGCTTTTTATCTTGGGCATAATGTCCTTTTAAAACAATTTAAAAAAAAAAAAAACAAAAAACACAACCAAACTCCTTGTGCTGAAATTTCCTTCATCAGAATTGAGGCGACTTTCTGACGAGATCAGTGCGTGCTGCATCTGAGTTTTATGGATGGTGCCCATCATTTTTATGGGTGGATATTTCATAAATGCCATTGTAATGTATCTTGGAAGATGCAATGTGGCCTTCCTGTAACCTGTGGTTCTTCTCTAGAAGAGAAGGAGCCCCTCGGGGCCACACAGCACAGACACTTCATGGGTATGCACAGTTCGCTGGCCGGTTCACCTTAGATGATGTTCCCACAGGGGGCCTGGGCTACTTGGAACCAGAGGCCAGTCCGCTTATCAGCTGGCCATGCCGCAATTACTGTCTTATGAAATATTAACTGCCCGTGGTGATTTCAGTTAATGAGATGTCTTAGGGAAGGAAGCAGCATGCGCAGACAGCATGGGGAGGGTGCGGGGTAACCACTTCCTTACCTGTTACGATGGGTCTGGGCATGTTCCCTGGGAGTGGTAGCTCAGTCCCTAATCTACCACTCCTGGAGCCCTGGTTGCCAGACACTGGGAACACAGCAGGGGACAGGGAAGTCATCTGGGTGCCCAAGCCATCTGGATGCCCGTGCAGCATGCAACTTAATACAGCAGAGTCACTGCACCGGTGACCACACGCACATTTATCTGGCCTGTGACCCGCGCCTTGCCGCTCACCGTTCTGGAGGAGAGACAGCTCCCTCCATTTCCACCTATGAAATTATTCCTAACAACATTTCATACGAGGGATGTTCTGCAAATAGTGCATCTTGACCATGGCTCCATCCAGACTGGGGTGGCTGGATGGGAAGATGTCAGGCATGGTGAGCAGGCAGATTGCCTCATCTGGGGCGGGGAAGCCACAGGGCAGTTGTAGAAGGACCTTCAACAGTACATGCTGAATCAGGGTCTGCACGGAGGACTAGTCCTGGGGAGGAAATGAGAGAGGAAGCTGCTTGCCAGGCATGACTTCCTGGGCAAATCCCCCACTATCTACATCAGAGTTCATACATACACCAATCCTTTCCATGTTCCTGGCACTGAAGCCAATGGCTCAGGGGTTCTGCTGAGCATTGTGGGCTGGTGTTGGGAACGGAGAGGAAAGAGTGTGATTCAGGGGTGAAGGAAGACTCAGCCGTCTTCCCAGGAGTCAATACAGCCCTCATCACTCTCAGGAACCAGGTACAACACACTCAGGGTAACTGGGGGTGGGGTGGGTAAGGTGGGCATCTTTGAAACCAACCCTGTTGCAGGCTCAAATTTTAGGCTCTATCCTTCTGGTTCTTTCTGCCTCCTCTGTTGTGTGACACACTTGGAAGGACCCTGAGGCTGCCCCAGTCTTTAGGTCCAAAGTGACCCCCTTGGGAATTGTCTTTGGCTTTGGGTGCTCCTGTGAGGAGCACAGCTAGCTAGTGTGAGGGTAGCTGTAAGGGACTTTTAGCAGGAGGGTACTGAGGCAGGAGTGAGGCGGGTACTTAAGTCCACTCAGGTCCAACAGGGGCGCCCTGGCTCTTTTTCCCAGGCTGCCTCCTTCGAGGTTCAGGGTTTGAAGACAAGGCATATACAAATCTTTTCCTACACTTTGTGGAGGATCTGATTCCCGGGGGCAGCAAGTGCCTTTCTAGGTGTCCTGAAGAGGCTGTCCCGCAAGTGGAGCATCTCAGGAGGCCCAGCACATGCTTGGTTCCACGTTCTTACTTAGTTGCGGCTGCCACGCAATCAGGCTGAATGACGCAGAGTGCGGGGCGGGCCATTCAGGCTGCGCCTAGCGGTGAGATGCGGGTGAGAGCGGCTGTCCTGCGCAGCTGCGCGGGTGACGCTGGGGTGCGCGGCCTCTGAGCAGGTACCCAGCGCTGATCAAGGGGCGCTGACCCAGTATCTGGAGAGGAAATGGGGGTTCAGTTGGGGGATGGGAATGCTGTTTGCAGGGCATCAGACGGGGAGGAAGTGCGAGGTGCAGGGGCGCGGGTTGCAGTGTCCTTTGAGTGTGACAGAAGTGCAAAGATTAATTCTTCCACCTGGGTGTAGGCATGAGCTGGAAAGTCGACTGTTTTCTGGTGCAGAGTTCAGCCTGAGTCGTGGGGAGGGTGTTCCCTGGAGTAGAGGCGTAAGTTGCGGGTGTTGAGGGGGTGCAGGGTTTGAGCTGTATCCAGGTACAGGCTCTGGAGCTGGTACAGGGGCATAGACTCAATGTCAGCCAGTGTGGCCTGTACCCACGCGCTATAGCTCCCAGCTCCTGCTCTTCTCTAGACCCTCACAGGGGACTGAGGGCATTAGCTTCTGTGCCATTTCCTGTATTTAGCTGTTTATAATATCTGAACTGCTTTCCAGACCAGTATGTCCAGGATGCCTGGGAGCAAGCAGAGAACTACTGGGAAGCCTGAGAGATGCAGAGTTTTTCAGTGAGTGAGGTAAAGAAGGGGCCACATGTCCCAGCCCCCAGCCATCAGCCAGGGCTCATAAGCCTTCCCTCCCACCCCCAATAAAGTCCTGTATGTTTGCTGGTACTTTTGAGTGCTGGGGTGGGTGTGGTGGCCAGAAACACGCAGGGTCCAGGAGTCTTGAGCATAAATAGCTACTTGGAAGATGTGCCCAGAGCCCAATCAGATTTGGCTATCTATCCATTCCTAAGGGGCTCTCTCAGCAGAGGCTGGATTCAGTTGCTTGAGGCTGTAGTGGTGGGTGTGCCACTCCTCCTCACATCTGAGCCCCTTCCTGTCTCTACCAGTGTGTGTGTGTATAGAGCCCAGGCTTGGAGGCTCACCCCACATGGGGGCCTTGCTCTGTTCCAGCCTGCTGTCTTCTACAGGTAGATCTGATGACCCAGATGAATACATTTATAGATGTCATGTTGTACCCAGGGTATAGGCTCTGCCAAGTCCTCTCTATCTGTCTGTCCATTCATTCTTTTGTTTTGTTTTGTTTGTTTTTCGAGACAGGGTTTCTCTGTGTAGCCTTGGCTGTCCTGGAACTCACTTTGTAGACCAGGCTGGCCTCGAACTCAGAAATCCACCTGCCTCTGCCTTCCGAGTGCTGGGATTAAAGTCGTGCACCACCACGCCCAGCTCTGTCCATTCATTCTTTGCCCTTTGGAGTACTCTGGACACACACACACACACACACACACGTAGGTGTCAGTGACTGGGGAACCCCACTGAGGGCATTGTCAGCCTTCCTGACTCCATCTATGGCCTTTTTGGACAGAGGATGGGGAGAGAAAGAAGCTGAGCCAGGGTCACAGTGTGGCCTAAGAGCAGTGGTGGCTTCAGGTGGGAGAGCATCTCAGGGTTCTTTGCAGCTGGCTTTTGAGGACCTCTGCAGAGACCCAGTGGTTGTGCTGAGACAGGAGCTGTCTGGATGTGAATCCGGATTCAAATACTTCGGAGTCCTTAGGACAGGCAAAGCCTTCAGACAGGCATACTGCGTACTCATGCCTAGCATCTGGAGGGCAGGCTATCTCAGTAGCTGCCTTTGATATAGGTCTCTCCACACTGGTTGCTGTATTGGCTCCTTTTCTTCTGTTGTCAAGTGGCATTCTCTGTAGATGGGAGGCTACTGAGTGTACAAGACAAGTCTCTGAAAAGTCGCACAGGGACAAGCCATGTCCTCAACTCTTGCAGCTTTGCAAGGGGTTGGTCTAGTATTTAGTCTTACAGCCCTGGGGTTAGGCCTGGGGAGAGAAAGGCAGATAGAGGGGCCAGAGCATCTCTCTGAAGCCAAAATCTGTCGCCACAGTTCAGCTCCAAGAGCCCTGGAGAGATCAGGGAGGAGGGCTGAACAGCAACTGGGCAGAGGAACAGCTTTGGGAACTGGTATCGGAGAAGTGGTGTTTATCGCAGGGAGGGACTGAGGTATGTGGTTGGGTTTTGCCCCTTAGCAACCCCTCTTGTTTGCCTGTTGAAGCAGTGGGGTGAGGGGCTACTGTCATCAGAGGACAGTGTTAGGGGGTACATCTCAGGCTCAGGGAAGCCCTGTGGAAATGAATACCTTTGGTTTCCTTGGAATTTTGTTTGTTTGTGGTTTTCTTTCTTTCTTTCTTTCTTTCTTTCTTTCTTTCTTTCTTTCTTTCTTTTTTCAAGACATGGTTTCTCTGTATAGCTCTGGCTGTCCTGGACTTCACTCTGTAGACCAGACTGTCCTTAAACTCAGAAATCCCCCTGCCTCTGCCTCTGCCTCTGCCTCTGCCTCTGCCTCTGCCTCTGCCTCTGCCTCTGCCTCTGCCTCTGCCTCTGCCTCTGCCTCTGCCTC
>CACVCL010032417.1:0-16871 GCA_902729485.2 Mus minutoides | reverse complement strand
AGTCTTCTCACGTTTCATTTTCTTTCTTCCCTGACTATAAAAAAACTCGGAGAAACTATTACCACATTGGAACTTGGCTCTTAGAATCACCTGAATCCATGTTCCCAGGCTATGGTTACTTATATTTGGCTCCAAAGAGACCATTACCACAGTACCACATATTCCCTCTGAAGGGAGGCCTGTGCTTTCCCTTGGACTCAGTGCTGACAGAGCCTTGGGGCTGCACGGGCTATCACGTGACAAGAGACAGGGCGCGTGGATATCTTTTGTTCTTCCTCTCTTTCCTTATAAAACCACCAGGATTTGATTGACTTCCTTATGGCCTTATCTAGAACATAAGGTCCCTGCTGGTGTATCACATACAACTCCTCTAGCGATAGACAAAGGAGATACAGGACACTGTATCCTGTGTCCTTGGCCCAGTGTCACATCTCTTCAAGGTAAACAATCTCATCTGTGTTCCTTTATTTTATTTTTATATCTAATCAGGTCTAAAACACCCACTGCTTAATCTCATGGTCAGTCATTTTTGAAGGACAAGGATTCTACTTCAGTACCTGGGGCCTTGTGGGGTACACTCAAGCCTGATCCAAACCACAACATTTAGTCTTTGTCTTTATTTGTTTGTGCTTGTTTGTTTGAGACAATATATCTTTATTATGTAGTTCTGGCTGTCCTGGAACTTATTATTTAGACCAGGCTGGCCTTGAACTCATAGAAATCCACCTGCCTTTCCCTCATAAATGTTGGGATTGAAGGCACTTGCTACAACACTCAGCTATAACACATAATTTTAATTTTGTGTCAGCACATCATAATTCACAGTCCAGATTCAGAGGCTTTGGACTGAATTTGCTTTTGTACAATCCCAGAGCTAAAAATAATTTTTAGATTATCTACATAATATTCCGGATTTGCCTCCTCAAGGAATACAGTATTTGCAATGTGGTCCTTCACTGCAAACATTTGTAGTCTCCTGACCCAGCCTTCAGCAAAATGCCATCACAGGTTCCTATTTGGTCTTTTCTGTGCATTGGCTTCCACCTTGTTAGCTCATGGGGCACATTGTTACAGGGGATAACACAGTCCTGTGACAACCAGTGGCGGCAGGCTAAGTATCCTGAGACCTTCGTGAAGGTTCCTGGCAGCCTTATAGGACAGAGCAGTAACACGATTCTCTTCGTAAGATCAGCACAGCTAATACATTTAAATTCTGCATATATTTCCATCTAAACTCACAAGTACAAAATCAATTGCACATTTCAAATGGAAAACAGAAACATGTCTGATTCTTTAAAGAATATAATTTCTGCCTTTGCAACTGTACGGCACATAAATCACAAGCTCATGCAGATTGGCTTACATTGGATGGCTAATACTAAAAATATTAGCTATGAGTTTAACTTAGCTCATCATCTCTATATTTAAGTCTAAACTTTTCTGGGGTTTGCAATTATATAATTGATGGCATGTTTTGCCAGCTAAGATCAACTGTGTAGTGGATGGTAGGGAAAATGGGGACATAGATGAGACTGTTGCCTTCCAGAGATGTGGCAATAGGGCAGGACATGATAGACACAATACTGTGTGTCCCTTTTCTATAGTAGAGATGCATCTAACATAGCAGTGTCTAAGCCCATAAGTTGGGTGGTTTCTCTGTCTTCATCCCTGAATAGCTTCTCCCCCTTTAACCAACTTATTTGGGTGTTCTTTTAACTTTGAGAAAGACACAGAGAGAGAGAGAGAGAGAGAGAGACAGACAGACAGACAGACAGACAGACAGAGAAAGGTAGAGACAGACAGACAGACAGACAGACAGACAGACAGACAGACAAAGATAGAGACAGACAGACAGACAGACAGACAGACATGAGACAGGAACAGAGATGGAGAGCACAAAGAGAAATGTCACATTTAAAGGATTAAAAATAAAAATTTCACTGGACAGTGGTGACACAAAGGCAGGCAGATCTCTGAGTTCAAGATCAGTCTGGTCTACAAACTGAGTTTCAGAACAGCCAGAGCTACACAGAATATGTGTCTTTAAAAGTAAAAGAAAAGAAAAGACAATTTTAAAATAAATAAATAAAAATTGATTTAATAGGTAGATATGAGAACTTACTAGGCAGCTGACCCAGTTTGTGGACACCAGGTTTGGTGAGAGACCGTCCTCATACAATAAAAATAGTTATAACACAATGGAGAGAGCTAACAACACCTGACATTGACCTCTGGTCTCCCACATGTGTGCCTACATTTATGTATACAGCATGCACACATACAAATAAATAAATGAACAATAGTGATTTTTAAAAGCTCAAAATTATTGTACATGTTTGTTTTCCCCTTTGGCTATTAGTCAAGATTGGCTATCTACAGCAACATGATTTCAAACCCTCAGTGGTTTAACATAGGGAAGTCTATTGCTCCCTCTCAACCCACGCCACCATCAGCAGCCACTGGGCTCTGCTCCACAGTGCCACTCAGGCACCAAGCTGCATCTCTCTGTAATGCATCTTCAAACGCAGCATCCAGGGATTCTACAGTGGAAAAAAGAAAGGAAAGACAGGGAGGAAGCATGGCTCATATTTTCCTACCTCTGCTCACAATCTGGTGGCAAGAAATCGTCCCAAGGTGTCACTTGAGTACATGGTACTGGAAGACAGGGTCTCGCTGTGTTAGTGAGAGAGAATGTTTGGGTGGGGGTGGGAGCTGGGGGAGCCTGCCTCTACTTTTGTGGACTGTGGTTCAATAAGGGCTCCGGGAGATCCAACTCCCTCTTCTGGCATCTACCGGCACTGCATGTGCATGATACACTGGCATGTTTGCAGGCAAAACACAATTACTTGGCTAAATATATTCTTCTTTACTTTCCTGGGTTGCTTTTGTGTAAGTACCACCAACAGCAAATTATCAGATTTGTCTACTGGGAACAAAGCTGAAGGCAAATTGCAGTCTCTAGCCAATGGGATAAAGGGTTTTCTCCGTTGAAAAGAATTGGGGAACTTCAAGTGATCAGAGACAGCCTGATACTGAGAGACAGGAGCATGAACTGAACTAAGCCTGGTGGGTAATTTTAGGTGTTTTCTGTAGACTAGCTCAGGAGTGTAAGGGAACACACACACAGAAAGACACACACACTACTGTGTCAAGATTTTCAGAACTGTCTCTTATTGTGATCGTATTTATTTTCCTGTCTTGTTTAATTTCTTTTGTCCACGTAGTTCACAGCTTACTGAAATGAAAATACAGTTTGGAAACTTTAAACTGTACTCTTTCTGTGCCTGGGTGTGTGTATGTGTGTCTCAATAGTAGAAAGTGCTTTGTGTGTGTGTGTCTATTGTACTACTTTTTTGGGAACTTTCTATCCCATTCTTTTCTGTTTAGCTCCTGAATAAAAGACACAAAAACCTGGTATTTTATTTGCAAGCTGTTGGCACTGGGCTAAGTAGGTTCTGAGCTACTCTAACCCAGACAGGAAAGTAATAACCAGACAGATGCCCCTTTACATGCCAACTGAGTCTTGTGTATCCTCAGGATGAAATTTTCTTAGCCACAGGTTCGAGGTCCATCCTGCCTTATGAAGACCTTCTTCCACCTCAATGTCTTCCTCCTGTGGTCCCTAGCTGAGACACCTACTCAAAGCCTTGCCTTCTTCTTTCTCCTGCTCAGTCACAGGCTCTAGCCTTTTATTAACCAACCAAAGACTATTGGGGCGCATTTTTTACAACACAAAGCTCAGATTCTGAATGCACAGCGCACAAGACTAATCCTGTGTGTGTGTGTGTGTGTGTGTGTGTGTGTGTGTGTGTGTGTTGAAACTCTCTGAGGAATCTCAAGCACTCCCCCTGAGCCATCCTGCAGCAAATGCATCCTCCTCTTCACCTCTAAAGAGTTCCAGAAGGGGAAGAGGAAAGAGAGGGCAGCCGCTGTTAGGCCAAGGCTCCCGGAGCCTGTTTCTGATAAAATAGCAACACCTTGCTCCATGACACTGCGGCTGAGATCCGCTGGACTGACTCGGGGAAGGTACCAAGGAAAAGTGCTTAGCAAATAGGAGATGCTAAGCAGCTGGCTGTGCTGGTGCATACCTGTACCCGCATGACCGAGAAAGCTAAATAGGGGTTGTTAACGCTGAGTCAACCCGAGCTGTGTACATACCCTGTCTTTGTTCATTTGGTTTGGTTAGGGTTGGGTTGGTTTTTATTTATTTCGAGACAGGGACTCTATGAGGTTCTGGATGTCCTGGAACTCTCTATGTAGACCGGATAGGCCTCCAACCCACAGAGATCCATTTGCCTCTGCTTTCCAAGGGCTGAGATAAAAGACATGTAGCACAACGCCTGAGTGTGACCTGTCTTTTCAAAAACAGAAGAGATTTTGGACTGCTTTTCCCCACCCCACTTCATCCACATGCCCCACATCCCCTCCAGGGTCTTTTTAGCCTGATAAGTGCAGTCTTTGCCCCTCACTAAGCAACCTTTTCTTTGCCAAAGACAAAAAACCACGACTGAAAACCACGGCCAATCAAAGGTCAGAGTTGTAGAGCCCAGTCCCAGTGGATGTATTTATAGAACATTTCTACACATAAGGCCCACGGAACATTGATGAAGATAAAGATTGTAAGACCCAGGGAGTTGGCTGTGAGATTGTGTCACCAAGTAACATCAGAAGCTCTAGCCATAAAGTCTCACCAACATGACCGCCCAGATGTGAGCTGAACAAGGATGACGGTAAGGGACATGCCAAACTGGATGAGGAAAAGCCTGTGTGGTCTCAACCCTACAAAGAACTATCTGCAACTGGAGAGAAGAAAAGCCATACATTTGAAAGAAGGTGGGGCATAAGAGAGGGTTTAGAGGTAGGAAAGAGAAAGGAGAAAATTTGTAATTTTATTATAATCTTGAAGAAGAAGAGGAGGCAGAAGAGGAGAAGGTGAAAGAAGAAAACAGAGAGATACAGAACCTCTGTCATGGTTGAATCGCAGTGGTCCGAGAGCTGTAAACTGGAAAATTCCTTCCCAGCTGGTGTCTAGACACAGAGAATCTACGGTCATGTCAGTTGAAACAACCTGTGACCTGGGCTGACTTTGGTTTGGGTTTTTTGTGAGTATAACTGCTTTCTAAGCTGCCATAAAATAGTTAAACAAAAGCTACGGCTTGGCTCCAGCACTATACTTAAATCCAATCTGGGATGGAAGAGGAGGAGGAAGAGGAAAAAGAAAGGGGGAAAGAGGGGATGAGAGAGAACTGTCTGCAAACTCAAACATCCCATGGCAAGCTCAGGGGTGTAGGAAGGTTCTGAGATCTGATATGAGAGAGACTCAGTTGCATTTTACCCAGAAAGGCATGTTTCTCTTAAGTCCATAAAAGAGGTCAGTTCTACAAACCTCTGACTCAGGGGGTCTGGCTGGCTGTGCAGATGGCAGTTTCCATTAGAAAACAAGGTAGTCTCCACCATGCAGGGCATTTGCTCAGTGAGAGTTGCTGGCTGCACAAGTGAAATGCACTAAATGCCACGGAAGTGTATCTTTCAAACTAGCTAAAATTCTAGCCAGGTGTGGTGTATAAATCTGTAGTTCAAGGCAGGAAAAGTCTTACTTTAAGGACAATCTCAGCTAAAAAATCAAGATCTTATCTCATAAAAATATAATAAAAGAAAGAGAAAGTTAATGTCAGGGGATGGGAGTGATAGCTCAGCAGTTAAAAGCACTGGCTGCTCTTCTAGGCCTGGGTTCAATTCCAAGAATCCACATGGCAGCTCACAACCATCTGTAACCCAGTCTGACCCGGGCAGACAACAAACATGCAAATGATGCGCAGACATAAACACAGACAAGACACACAGTAAGTAAAAATTTCAAAGTTAGTTTTAGCATGTATGAATTTCACCTCAATTTTTATTCTTAAATTAACATTGATTGATTGATTGATTGATTGATGATTGATTGATTGACGGAGGCACAGTAGTCTCATTCTGTGATGCAGGCAGATCTCAAACTCCTGGCCTTCCTCTGACCTCAGCTTCCTGAATGCTGGGTTTACACATGTGTACCACCATGCCCAGCTTCAACTCTGGTTTTAAACAAGGAAAAAACAAAAACAACCACAGACTCATGCTGGATGTCTTCAAGAACTCTGTAGCCACAGACTCCACATCTGCCCCAAATGCTCACTGTATTAATGGCCGAAAGAGCCCTGAGTAGGTCAGACACTCAGCAAATACTGGTAAAGTAGCCAGTTCCTCTGCAGAGGGGCAGCCTCCAGCTGCAGAACTCACCCTGCGCCCATGTTGGCAAAGCTATCAGCCCGGTGGTGGGTGTTTCTTGCCATAGTATTCCCTCCAAAGCACAGCTCAAGGTCATCGCTCACTGGATGGCTCAAGTCACACGGACATGCATTCCTCTTAGAGGAGATAAGTTCCAGACTTGTTCTTGGAACACCAACCACAAAAGGGTCTTGAATTGACAGGACCAGAAGCTCCCTGTCCCAAGTTTGGATTTTCCAAAATCCTGGGAAACATTCTGCAGTGAGGCCTGTGTGTGCCCACATGCCAGCCTCATGCCTGTGTATACCCACATGCCAGCATCACGCCTGTGTGTACCCACATGCCAGCCTCACTCCTTCACCTGATTACCTACCCACATGCCAGCCTCACTCCTTCACCTGATTGATTACCTAAAAGAGACAAGACCTGGCCTGAGGTTTATCGATCAGGTCACAGAATGCCCTCTGAACTGTCTATTTCTCAAGAAAAAAAAAAATCTATGAAAAAAATAAACAGGATGACCTTTTCCCCAAATACATTTCCTTTAACCAGAGTTCACTAAAAGATACAAGCCAGCCAGAACAGCTGTGCACTCCCTGATTCCTGCTGTGAGCCCTGTGCCACCTCCTAACTCTGCCAGCCACTTCCACGCTTCAGGACCTGAAGCCTCTTTTTTTTTTTTTTTTTTTTTTTTTTAATTGTCCTATAACATTCTTTTATTATAGAATCATTTTTTTTCTTTTTCTTTTCCAATTAGCTAAAGAGTATTTGACAAACTGGTCTGTATATGGTTGGCCCTTTTAAAATGTATGCTATAAAAGAAAATAAAAACCTGTAAGGGGTGGGCTGAGAGACCCTATCAGACTCACAGTGTGAATGCTTAATTAACATTAGCAAATAGTCCACGGAGCATCTGTAAATCTATTGGGGGAGGGGATGTTTCCTGTTCTTTTTTACTTCGGTGACAGTACCACCAGGTCGTGCCCATGCTATGTCTAACTCCAGACCTTACTAATCGCTCTCAGTAACACTTCACAGAAAATGACTCCAAAGAACAAACCTCCCCCCCCCCCGAAAAACATGAAAGAACTTGAACCGTCTAACTTCCGACTTCACGTCTGTACAGAGAGTAGTCCACCATAGCCAGACTTTGGGTTTTGAATGACTCTGTTGTAGCAAATGAAAGTAAAATAATAAGTAGCAAGAGATAAAGAACAAACCATCGGCAAATGGGGCACTTAAACCATCCAGCAGAAATCGCTTGGTGAAGCCCCTTTAAGGCGGCTAACTTAAGTTTCCAATAGAGAGAGTCATGGGCAGAACATAATGTCCTAGCTGATGCAGCCCTAAGGATACCAGCAGAAAGATGACATCATCAAACTGGGCACTCACAGCAACCAGCAGAGACTAGCTGGTGAAGCTGAGACAGTTGGCTGGAGTTCCTGGTTGGGGAAGTTGAGGCCACCATTCTCTGGAGTTCCTGGTTGGGGAAGTTGAGGCAGCCATCCTCTGGAGTTCCTGGTTGGGGAAGTTGAGGCAGCCATTCTCTGGAGTTCCTGGTTGAGCTCATTCTCCATATATGAGCTTCTCTTTACCACTGTAGACATTTTTATATCATAAGATAAATAATAATAACCTCTGTTAAAAGTAGTTAATCTCCCAACTGTATTCTTGGGCTGCTTTCTCTTCCCCGTCACAGAAGTTGGGGGAGGGGCAGCCCATGCTCAGGCAAGAGTTCTCAGAGGACACTGAACACAAGCATACACATGTGGGTCTAAAATGGAGGGAAAGGACAAGCCCACTCCTAGAGCCAGCTTCTCAGCACATAACAAATTATGACTACAGCACACGTTCCACTGCAGTGTTTCCAGAGCCACCCCTGAGCAGGGCATACGCTCCCCCACCCAGATCAGCAGCACTTCTGCTTTCTTCTTTTCTATGATCCTGGGGATTGAACCCAAGGCCTGCCCTCAGTATGAAAGCCCTCTACCAGCCGGGAGGTGCTGCTGCACGCCTTCAATCCCAGCCCTCAGGAGGCAGAGGCAGGTGGATCTCTGTGAGTCTGGGGCCAGCCTGCTCCACAGAACTATTCTGGATCAGCCAGAGCTGTTACACAGAAAGACCTTGTCTCAAAAAAACAAAACGGAAAAAATAAAAAATAAAAACAAAAACAATAAAAACCCGAAACACCCAACCCCCTGCGCCCCGTCACACATAGAAAGAAAGAAAGAAAGAAAGAAAGAAAGAAAGAAAGAAAGAAAGAAAGAAAGAAAGAAAGAAAGAAAGAGGGGAGACGGGGGGGGGGAGGGATAAAGGAAGAAAGGAGGAAGGAAGCCCCTACTATTAAACTCTCCCCTAGCCCTGAAGGACAACATTTCCAATCGATTCTATCTGCCTGGGCTTAACAAGCTCGGCTTCCTTGGGGATCTATAGCCGTTGAGTCTCCTGCTTTAGAAAACTAGAACTGGAACAGTCCCAGGTGCTGCGGGAGCCGCGGGTAACCGTGCAGACATGGCCAAGTCCAAGAACCACACCACACACAACCAGTCCTGAAAATGGCACAGAAATGGCATCAAGAAACCCCGGTCGCAAAGATACGAATCTCTTAAGGGGGTTGACCCCAAGTTCCTGAGGAACATGCGCTTTGCCAAGAAGCACAACAAGAAAGGCCTGAAGAAGATGCAGGCCAACAATGCAAAGGCAGTGACTGCGCGGGCAGAGGCCATCAAGGCCCTGGTGAAGCCTCAGGCCGTCAAGCCCAAGATGCCAAAAGGCCCCAAACTCGAGCGTCTGGCTTTCATCGCTCACCCCAAGCTTGGGAAGCAGATTCGAAGCTACATGGCCAAGGGCCAGAGGCTCTGCCAACCGAAGCCTAAGGCTCAAACCAAGGCAGGGGCCAAAGCTCCAGCTAAGGCCCAGGCTTCAGCTCCAGCTAAGGCCCAGGCTCCCAAAGGTGCTCAGGCCCCCAAAGGTGCCCAGGACCCTGTGAAGGCCCCATAGAAAAGGCTCCTGCCAGTGTGAAGACAGACGGACTGCTGTGACACACCTCCCCACACTCTATTTGCAGATGACCAGTGTCCTATTCTGTTTTTACAAATAAACTCAGGCAAGATCTGTTAAAAAAAAAAAAAAGAAAAGAAAACTAGAACTGGGTTTCTAGCCTCAGGTGTACGTCCTCAGGTATTGTTGCTTTCCTTTGCCTTGTGCAGTGCGTCCAGGACCCTGTACACACAGGATAGCAACTCTTCTACGGCCCTGCACCCTCAGCCCTACTCCTAAGTCTTCAGACTTGTGTCCTTTTCC
This sequence comes from Mus minutoides, assembly GCA_902729485.2. Taxonomy (NCBI): domain Eukaryota; kingdom Metazoa; phylum Chordata; class Mammalia; order Rodentia; family Muridae; genus Mus; species Mus minutoides. The sequence continues at coordinate 7,304 of CACVCL010032417.1, read as the reverse complement.
GCTTAGTAAAAAATGAAAGAGAAACAAAAGGGGGGAAAATGTGCCCTGACTAACCCAGTGGAGAGGGCATATAAAGGTAGAAACATGTGAGCTGTGAGTCTTACATGTAGCTGGAAAAAAAAAAATTCAAGTCCATTTTATTTTTTTTGTTTTGTTCACTTACTCTCCAATTTTAACAACCACCAACAGGAGGGTATGCCAGCTAATGAAAGGGAGGAATTGCCATTGTCTCTGGCATAATCTTTCAGAAGAGTAAAAAAAAAAACATCGTCCAAGAATATAATAACCTAAAGAGGCTCTGGGAAGCTTTCTGTACATACCTTTAATCCTAGCAGAGGCAGAAGCAGAGGCAGAGGCGGGTGGCTCTCTGAGTTTTGGGCCAGCCTGGTCTACAGAACAAGTAAGACAGACATGGCTACCCAGAGAACCCCTGCCTTGAAAAACAAAACAAAACAAACAAAGAACACGATTACTGGGAAAGTTGATTCTAGAGAACGTGATCCCTCTGCTGTGGTGGTGGTGGAGAAGCTGTGGAGGTAAACTTCCGGGTTTCTGGCTTGGGTCAAAAGTTGACTAGTGGTATGACACAGCAAAGATGTTTTTATGTGCATATGAGTGCCTGTGTGCGTGAGTACACATATGTGAAGGCCAAAAGTCAGCTTTGAGAGTCTTTCCAAACTGCTCTCCACCTTAGTTTTGGAGATGGAGTCTCTCCCTGAACCTGGAACAGAACCTGATCCAGCTAGACAGTCTGGCAGGGAGCCCCACGGGGCCTCCTGTCCCCACCACCTCAGTGCTGGGATTATAGGAGCACAATGCCACACCTGACCTTTACACAGGGACGCTGAGGGATGAACCCGGGTCCTCACACTTCAACAGCTAGCCATCCGCCCAGCCTCCACCCAGCAGGTTTTAGAGGAAGGAGCAGTTTAGATATGAAGATGAGGATTCTAAACACACTGGCTCAAGAAACTGTCCCGTAGTCGCTGTGATATATATGGGGCTAGTGTTTCAGAAGATGGGGCTAATTAGAAGTGACTGTAGAATCGCTGACATCATACCAGCAGTGGCTGAGTCCACGGCTCTGGATGAAAGACCCTAGGGACCATGAGTGGAGCAATGAGTGAGAAACAGGGAGGATGCGCGCCAGCAAGATGGGCGGACTCACAGCTGGGAAGGAATAACCAAGACATCAGTTCATCAGTGGGCAGGTCTACAGTTACCTGGCATCATCGCCTTCGTCAGATGCAACAGAGAGGAGGCTACAAAATCTGCTGCCGCCTTGCTCTTGTACTGTGAACATCCTGAACCAAAGAAAATAAATCTCCGTTGTTTACAAATGGCTCAAAGGAGTGCTATGAGTTAAACGTCTGGGCTTCTTTCAAATTCCTGTGTTGGAATCCCCAGCCCGGGGGCGCGGGGGATGGCGGGGTGGGGTAGGGGGTGTGGGAGGGTAGGAAGTGGGGCATTTTGGGAAGGAGTTAGGTCCGGAGTGCTCCACCCTTAGGACGGGTGCTCTTATAACCGAAGCCAAAGGATGCAGATGCTCTACTTCCGGTCCTTGCTACTTCCATTGCCCTTCCTTCTCTCCCAGCACATGAGGACTCCACAGCCATCGCCTTCGTCAGATGCAACAGAGAGGAGGCTACAAAATCTGCTGCCGCCTTGATCTTGTACTGTGAACATCCTGAACCAAAGAAAATAAATCTCCGTTGTTTACAAATGGTTCTGTTTCCGTAATTGTGTTACAGCAGCAGAAAGGAGCTGAAGCAAAGCGCCGGTGGTTGGGCTTTAAGGATGGAACTCTTGTGACAGGATATTAAGAACTGATAGGGGAGAGATTGCCTTTTCTGGTTTTGTCAAGAAGAAAGTCGACATCTGTAAACCAAAGCATGGGTCCACATTGACAGCCCAATGACGCTGGTACCCTCCCTGATCATGGGCGTCTAGCCTCCAGAGCTACGAATTAGAAATAAGAGTTGTTAAGCCATCCAGTCTACGGTAACCTAGGCTTAGACAGGGCACACAAGCTAAATTTTTGCCATGTAGCCTAGTATAGTTTCTTCTGCGAAAGAAAGGCAAAGGATGATATAGAAAGGAAGGAAAAGGAGAACACAAGAAACATACAATTACTAAACTCACTAAGTTAGGAAAGACCAGAATGGTGACTGCTGTATGCATACTCTATCAGTGAGCTATAATCAGTCGATTCTCACAAGCAGCAAGTTTCTGTATGGGCCCACGTGCTGTCAGGAGATACCTGTCAGGTTCTAACTCGGTGAAGCTATGGGGATCTGGACAAAAAAGCATGCAGGGTTCTCTAGTCTGTACAATGGGGCTTGGTCTTGAGTTGCACTCTGTTCATTGTATTACCAGTATGGGTCGGTGGCTGGGGGGTCAGGAGGTGGCACTGTCCGGTCATTAACAGTCTGGGTGGTCCCCTGAGATGATGAGCTGAGTGACCTCTATGTCTCCTTCCTCTCAGAGGTTAGATTCCACTAACTTGATGCTGCTGCAGCCTGCTCTCTGCTAGCCTTCTCAAAGCTGAGAGGATTTTAACTGAAGGGCAGAAACCCATCCCAGCAGGCCAGTCATGAGCCCTGGGTATAACAGAAGCCCCACCAAAGCTCCGGAGGGCCTCTGATAGAACTCAGGTGCTGGGATGTGAGTGAGGTGTGGCTGGCACAAACCCCGTGGAATCCCTCTGCAAGCCACAGGGACCTGGGATTAGCTTCCATGGGGCTCTCAGCTTTCCTGATGTGCCCCATGCTTGCCCCAGACCTTTAGCCCAGGCATCCTGCCAGGCTCCAGCACAGCAGAGACCTTATCTGAGCAGAAAGTGAAAGCAGCTGACCTTCCTCTGGAGAACTCAGAACTGCCCCATTGAGAGGTAAAGCCTCTGGCAGAGCATGGTGGCCCACCACTATAATCACAAGTGGAAAACTGAGGCAGTCTTAGGCCAGTTGGGGATACAGAGTGAGTTTCGGGTTAGCCTGTGCTTCAACGTGAGTCCCTGCATCAAAACCAACCAATCAATGATGATGCTGAAGTGCCTTTACAATCTCCTCTCACTTCGGCTGTTTAAGGCTACATGTCCAGGCAGGTGGCTTTCCTCAGGAAAGCTCACCAAATAGTTTGTACACCAAGAAATCCAGGGGGACCTAAGGTCTATCCAAGACCATGTATATGACACATTAGCAAGTGTGCTTTAGTTTGGGTTACCATTGCTGTGATAAAACACCATGACCAAAAGCAACTTTGGGGAGGAAAGGGTTTATTTCATTCACAGTTCCATGCAACAGTTCATCATGAAAATCCCTGAGGGCAGGAACTCAATTTGTACTGTCTCGTTCTGTGTCGACTTGTCAAAAGATAGAGTCATCAGAGGAGGGAGCCTCAACTGAGAAAATGTCTCCATAAGGTTGGGCTGTTGGCAAGCCTGTAGGTCATTTTCATAATTAGTGACTGATGTGGGGAGAGTCCATCCCATTGTAGGCGGGGCCATTGCTGTGCAGGTGTGTTGGTATTCTGTCTGGACTCCACCCCCAGGTACCTGGCAACAGCCAGGTATGCTCCTCCCCACAGTTACCTGGCTGTTGCCAGGTAGACCTGGCCCACTATAAAAGGGGCTGCTTGCCCCCTCCTCCCTCTCTTGTCTCTTGCCCCATTTCCTTCCCTGCTCTCTCCATGTGCCCATGGCTGGCCTCTGCTTCTCTACTCTCTCCTTCTCTCTGCCTTTCTCTGCCTCTATTATTCTCTTAACTCCCTTCATCATGGCCTAAATAAACTCTATTCTATACTATACCATCATGTGGCTGGTCCCTTAGGGGGAAGGGGTGCCTTGGCATGGGCAAGCATGAAGATCATTCCCCCACACCCCCATAGAACATATCTTAATATTTCTTTATCTTTTTATAATCACAACAAGGTGGTCCTGGGTTCTATAACAAAAGCTGGCTGAGCAAGCCATGAGGAGTAAGCCAGTAAGTAGCCCCCTCCATGGCCTCTGCATCAGCTCCTGCCTCCGGGTTCCTGTCCTGAATTCCTTTGATGATGAACCGCGATGTGGAAGCATACGGTGAGCAAACCCTTTCCTCCACAATCTGCTTTGGTCGTGATGTTTCGTCTCAGCAATAGCAGCCCTGACTAAGATAATCATTAATTAGGAAACATCCTACAGCCGGATCTTATGGAGCTGATTTTTCCAGTTAAGTTTCCCTCTTTTCAGATGACTCTAGCTCCTTGTCAAACTGACATAAAACTAGCCAGCACAGTGACTTCTTAAAAAGTTTGGTTGGCCGGGCGTGGTGGCACACGCCTTTAATCCCAGCACTCAGGAGGCAGAGGCAGGCGAATTTCTGAGTTAGAGGCTAGCCTGCTCTCGAAAGTGACTCACTGGTCTACAAAGTGAGTTCCAGGACAGCCAGGGCTATACAGAGAAACCCTGTCTCGAAAACGCGTGAAAGCCAAAGCTGCACTTCCCGGGTGACTCCCCCGGCCGGCCAGGCCCCTCAGATGAGGGCTGCTCCCAGAAGAGCACTTGCAGCTCAGCCTCCAGCAGCAGCTGCACCATCTGCAGTTGGCTCTCCTGTTGCTGCACCCCGGCAGCCAGGCCTGATGGCCCAGATGGCTACCACTGCGGCCGGTGTGGCTGTGGGCTCTGCAGTGGAGCACACCCTGGGTCATGCCATCACTGGGGGCTTCAGCAGAGGTGGTAGTGCTGAACCCGCAAATCCCGACATCACTTACCAGGAGCCTCAGGGAGCCCAGCTGCAGAACCAGCAGTCTTTTGGACCTTGCTCTCTAGAGATCAAGCAGTTTCTGGAGTGTGCTCAGAACCAGAGTGATGTCAAGCTCTGTGAGGGCTTCAATGAGGTGCTGCGGCAGTGCAGGATTGCTAATGGTTTAATCTAATCAAGAAATTCAAGCTGAAGAGATGGAACATTGGTTCTGCATAATTGATAGTACAATGTGGACCCTTATATTTCTAACAGCTCCATTGCTTTAGAATGGCCATGAAAGAGATCTAACTATGGATGCTTACTGAGGCTTGTATGTAGTGTTGGTTACTGGGCAAGTGTTTGGCCTCCTTGAACTGTGTTGTGATTGTGAGTTAATAAAAATAAATTGGTTTATTTTGAAAAAAAAAAGTTTGGCTGATGGTGTCATTTCAGTAGTGAACATCACCAACAATCAAATCTGATTACATCTCCTCATATTGTTTAACTCATCACCTGGTGCCTCAACATTGGGTCTTCATGCCACCCAGGAACGTTTGCACAACCAAGAAGCTAGGATTTTTGCCAAAGGCTTTCTTCTGGATCCAGCCTGGTTTTCTTCTGATCTTAAACACTGCCCTCTACTAAAACGTCTCTGTTCCAGAAAAATCCAGAACAGTGCAGTGGAAACAGAAAGTTCCAGAGAAGGCCATTAAATGGAAAGCAGGTGCCCTTGGGAAACATTCTGAGGAACTGAAGAAAGCATTAAGAACTCCTCTGAAGCGAACCAGTCCTGAGGCTAAACGGCTCTGTTCATTGGAAGGTGACCCTGACATAAGTAGTTAGAGACGGCTAAGGCAGAGAAGTACAAAACAAAAAAAAACCAAACAAACAAAAACCTACCATGGGATTTGTCTCAAGAAACAGTTCTAACGTTTTCCAAGGAGTTAGAAAAGAGAGACTGTGCAATTCTAAAGGTTTTACTGTCAGCAGTACTGAAACGCTCCATCAAGCCAAATACTATAGCAACGAGAATCTCATAGGCTAGTCTTTATGGCCTTACTGTCTTTTTCTACACATAGCTTTTGTTGGATACTTCAAAATTAACACTGGCCACAGTGCATTCTTTCTGACTTCTGCTTGTCCTGCATGTAGTTACTTCTGGCTAAGAATATAGCTCAGTGGTAGAGTCCTTGCAAGAATGCATGAGGACCTAGGTTCTATCCTTACTAACACACACGGGTGCACACACACTCACACACATACAAATGCAGTTAACTGATAAGGCAATACAGATTGTTATCAATCATAAATTGTTCTACACTGGGCTGGAGAGATGGCTCAGTGGTTAAGAGCACTGACTGCTCTTCCGAAGGTCCTGAGTTCAAATCCCAGCAACCACATGGTGGCTCACAACCATCCGTAATGAGATCTGATGCCCTCTTCTGGGGTGTCTGAAGACAGCTACAGTGTACTTACATATAATAAATAAATCTTTTTTTTTTATTTTTTTTTTATATGTGAGTACACTGTAGCTGTCTTCAGACACTCCAGAAGAGGGAGCCAGATCTCGTTACGGATGGTTGTGAGCCACCATGTGGTTGCTGGGATTTGAACTTATCACCTTCGGAAGAGCAGTCGGGTGCTCTTATCCGCTGAGCCATCTCACCAGCCCCTAAATAAATCTTTTTTAAAAATTGTTCTATACTATTGTTGTTGCAGCCCCAATCTCCGACCAGCAGAGAGTGGGAATAAATGACACCGACTCCAAAGCAGGCTCAAAGCAGCTGCAGCCGCTTCTCTTTATTTGGAGGTTTTTCACAGCTTCCCCAGCTTTCAATCCCTCATAGATCGTCAATCCTCAATCATCAATTCTCTCATCCTCTGGAACTGTCCTCACTTATCCTCTTCCATTCACTCATGTCACCTCACACCACCCAATCATAGACGCACACATCCAAGGCAGCGTGCAGGATTGGTTGATAGAACGGCATCGCGAGATGTTGCACTAACCTCTCCAACTGAGTTACACGCGCTGCTTTTACTGTGCATGATTGATACTGAGGTAAACAAGCAAGGTCACGGGGCTTTAGCATAGAGCCAGGGCACCATCTTTGGCCCATGCAGCTGTGCCCGCTCCCCACAATTGTCTTAGGTTTTTTTGTTTGTTGTTGGTTTTTTGTTTTGTTTTGTTTTGTTTTGTTTGTTTTTTCTGAGATAAAACACTATGACCAAAAAGCAAGTTGGGGAGGAAAGGGTTTATTCAGCTTATACTTCCCCATTGCTGTTCATTATTGAAGGAAGTCAGGACAAGAACTCACACAGGGAAAGAACCTGGAAGCAGGAGCTGATGCAGAGGGCATGGAGGGGCACCGCTCACCAGTTTGCTCCCATGGCTGGCTCAGCCTGTTTTCTTGTAGAACCCAGCACCACCAGCCCAGGGATAGCACCACCCACAATGGATTGGGCCATCTCCTATGGATCACTAATTGAGAAAATGCCTTACAGATGGATCTCATGGTGGCATTTCTTCATGAGTTTCCTACCCCTCTAATGATTCTAGCTTGTGTCAAGTTGGCACAAAAC
>CACVCL010032416.1:0-16890 GCA_902729485.2 Mus minutoides | reverse complement strand
AATTTAATTTTATTAAATTGATATAAACATTATTTAAAATTATATAAACAACTAAATTATATTAATTGTATTTAATTTAATAATTAATAATATTTTTAATAATGATTATTTTTATAATTATTATTTTATATATTTATTAGTGAACACTAATATTTATTATTTATTATTTATTATTTATTATTTATTATTTATTATTTATTATTTATTATTTATTATTTATTATTTATTATTTATTATTTATTATTTATAAAAGTGTGAACCCCGAAAAGAGTTATTATTATATTTTTATAATAAATTATTATATTTTAATAATAAATTATTATATTTTTATAATAAATTATTATATTTTAATAATAAATTATTATTATTATATTTTTATAATATAATATATTATTTATATATTTATTAATGATTATTTATATATTTATTAATAATTATTAATATATTTATTAATGATTATTTATATATTTATTAATTAGATAATGGGGGGGTCCCTATTATTATTTACAATAATAATTATTAATGGACCCCAGATATCCTATAATTAATAATAAAGAATACTTCATTTAATAATATTATTATATATAATATAATTATATTATATACTTTTTTATAAATGTATTTAAATTTATATATATATAATTATAATTAGAAAGTCTCTGCTGAAGGTAAAATAGAAACCCCCAAAAGGAGTTGAAATTAAAAATAATAATAAATAATGATATAAAAATTATAAGTTTCTCCTTTCGGGGTTCCGGCTCCCGTGGCCGGGCCCCGGAACTGAAAAAAAAATAATGTTAATAATAATATATAAATATTATATCTTTTTTATAATATAATATTTGTTAAAGAATAATATAAATATTATACCTTATTTTGAAATCTCAACCAATGATTAAAAACTATAATTAAATATAATTAAAAGTCCGTTCCCTTTTTAATTTTAAATTTTAATAAGAAGAATATAAATTTTATAAAAGAATATATATATATATAATATAATATATAATATAATATATTATGATATTAATTTTATTATAACATATAATATTTTTTTTTATTTATAATATTATAAATAAATGATAAAATGAGGGGTTTCGATCCTATATCATATTATATCATATTGGTATCCAAAACTCTTTAATTATAATAATAATTATAATAATAATTATAATAATAATTATAATAATAATTATAATAATAATAATATGGAGTTCATATTTTTATAAATATAAAATAAAAGTATTTATTTGTAATGTAATGTAATAAAATTTAATATATTATGATAAATATATATATTTTTTTTTAATGTTTAATTAAATTATTATCAGATAGGATAGACTCGAACTAACTAGGTCTTTCTCCCAAAGAAAGCGCCTGACCTTTTGGCTTCTATCTGTATTAATATATAATATATATAATAAAATAATAAAAAAAATAAATAAATAAATAATAATAATAATAATAATATAATTACTTTATAAATATAAAGTCCCCTTTTTATTTTATTTAATTAAGAAGGTATTTTTAAAAAGGAATATTCATTACTTTTTTATAAAATTTTTATTAATTTCATATTGATTATTATTAATAATTTATAAAATAATAATAATAATATATAATTCATATTATTAAATGTTTATTTTTATTAATTAAGATACTTTTATAATATATAAATATATATTTATTAATAAAGAATAATATTTATATTATTTATAATTATATTTTTATTATTAATTAATTAATTAATTAATTAATTAATTATATATATATATATATATAATTTATAATAAAGAATAAACATTATTTTTTTTATCTTTTTAATATTTTTATTTATTTATATATTTTAATAATAAAATAATAAATAATTATTAATAATAATTTATTATTAATTAATAGTTCCGGGGGCCGGCCACGGGAGCCGGAACCCCTAAAGGAGAATAAATATTTTAATAATAAATATTATTTTTATAATATAAATTAATATTATAATATAATATATATATAAAAAATTAATTATGAATATGGATATTATATTATAATTAAGCATATTTCTGTATAATAATATAACTATTCCAATATATATATATATATTACTTTTTTTTATTAATATATATATATGGACTCCTGCGGGGTCCGCCCCGCGGGGCGGGCCGGACTATATTTATATATTTATTAAGTTTTATTTTCATATTATTTATTTATACTAATTACTTTATTAATATTATATTAATTTATATAAAATTTATTTAAATTATAATTAAATTTATATAATGACTTTTTATATATATATATATTTCTTTATAAATATTATTAGATAATATTTATCTTATAAAGAAATAATATTATAAATAAAATATATAATTTATTTTATTATTATATTAATTATATAATATAATTTATATATTTATGACTTTCCTATTAATAATATAAATATCTTATTCAAATTAATTAAAAATTAATATATTATTTAACCCCCGTGGGACCAACCCGGTGAGCAACGGGGTTGGCGCCCGCGGGGGATTTATTAATTAATTAATTGATTAATATTATATACTTTTTTATAATTATTTATATATTATTTATTAATATTATTAATATAATTATTATATTATATAATATATTCTTCTTATAATATATTTTATTATACTTTTTATAGAAAGGAGATATTATATATTAATTTATTAGCAATAATACGATTTGAACGTATATAATTAGGTCATGACCCTAAAATGTTAACCAATTACATCATATTGCATTTATATAATTAATACTTATATTATATTACTTATAAAATTTAATATATATATATATAATATAATTTTTACTTATTAAAAATAATAAATAAAAAAAAGAAAATATATATAATCTTTATCATTATAATATATAATATTATATTATATTCTATTTATAATATATTTATAATATATTTATAATATATTTATAATATATTTATAATATTTAATATTTTTTTTAATAAAAATAATCCATCCTAAAGGAGATATATAAATAAATTTACTATTATTAATATTATAAAGATTAATAATTTTTATTGTTAATAACATTTTATATTTTATATTTTATTAAGATGTAAATCCAAAAGGAGAAAATTAATTATATAATATATATACATATATATATTATATAATATTTATATTATTATTAACTTCCTATATACTATACTATTATATTTATATTTCTCCTTTCGGGGTTCCGGCTCCCGTGGCCGGGCCCCGGAACTATTAATATTAATTAAAAATATTTATTTTTATATTAATTAATTAATTAATTAAAATTATTTTATTGAATTTTATATTATTTAATAAAAATTTTATAATATTTATATTATCCTTTGGGATTATCCCATGGGTAATTCTTCACTCTTTCAGTGACTTTATAATTTATTATTTATTATTAATAAATAAATAGTAATAATAATCCAACCGTAGAAGATAATAATAAAGTTAAATATTATTAATAATAATTAAATAATGTTAATTTGTATTATATTAATATTATATATAATAAAATATTATATCTCTTTTTTATATATTATAATTAAATATATTATTATAAATATATTATAATAATAAAAATAATAAAAAATAGTATATTAAATATTATTTAAATACATACTATTATTTATTATTCCTTTGGGGACTTATTATCTTTATATTAATTTATATTATTTATATATAAATATATATATTAACTTTTTTATATTAATATAAAAATCAATTAATTAATTATTATTTTTTTAAGGAAGTAATTAATATTAATATTAATATTAATTGGAAGGGGTTATATTATAATATAAATATATATTATTATTATTTATATATAAATATTAAAATATTTTATATTTATATGTATGGGTCCCAATTATTATTTTATATAATAATTATTTAGGGGACCCGGATATCTTCTTGTTATTAATTTATTATATTATATTATATTATATTATATATTTATTATTTATTATTAATATTTTATTTATAATATTTATAATTTTATTAAATATTATTACTAAATATTTATTTATTTATAATAAATTTATTATATACTTTTTTATATTATTATTATAAATTTTAATAAACTTTTATATATATATAATTATAAATAAAGATATAAATATTTATCTCCTTCGGGGGTCCGCCCCCTCCGCGGGGCGGACCGGACTTTATTATTATTATTATTATTTTTATTTTTATTTTTATTAAATAATATTTATATAATTTTAATAATTAAAACTTTTTATATTATATTTATATTATTTGATTATATTATTAATTATATAATGTTAATATCAATTATATTTTATATTTATTAATATTATAATATAAATATTTATTATATAATTATTTTTTTTATTAAATTTTATTATATATACTTATTCTCCTTTCGGGGTTCCGGCTCCCGTGGCCGGGCCCCGGAACTATTAATTAATAATAGGTGAAACGATAGGATTTTATATTACCTGTGAACAACTGGTAATATTTAATCCGTATTATATTATATTATATTATATTAATATTAATATTAATATTACATAAAATAAATATTAATTTTTATAAATTATTATCTCCTTCGGGGGTCCGCCCCCTCCGCGGGGCGGACCGGACTTTATTATTATTATTATTATTATTAATAATAATTATATTTATAAAATTCATATGATTATTATTTTTATTATTATATATATATATATATAATTTATTATTTTATATATATATATTATATTATATAATTTATTATTTTATATATATATATATTATATTATATATATAATATATTTATATTATTTATATATTATTAATTCTTTTTATTTTTTATTCTATTGTGGGGGTCCCAATTATTATTTTCAATAATAATTTATCATGGGACCCGGATATCTTCTTGTTTATCATTTATTATATTAATTATTTAGTTTTTATTTTTAATTTATATTTATTTTATATAATTTATTATATTGTTAATACTTTATATTTATTATTAATTATATTATATTATTATAATATTATTTATTGATTATATTATTAAATATTAACTAATGTGTGCTCTGTATTTATTTAATATTCTGGTTATTATCACCCACCCCCTCCCCCTATTACTTCTCCGAGGTCCCGGTTTCGTAAGAAACCGGGACTTATATATTTGAAATATAAAAATATATAACATAATAAATTAATATATTAATAATTATATACTTATTTTTTATTTATTTATAATATTATTTAATAAAATATTAACTTATTTATAAAATTTTAATAAATATATTTAATATATTTCTTTAATTTAATAATAATATTATATTTTAATATAATTTATTTATTATTAATAATTAATATATTTCTTATTTTTTTTATTATTTATAAATATTATTATTTATTACAATTTATTTTTATATTTATATTTATTATTATTATTTTATAAAAGATATATTAATATTCTTTTTAGGTTCTAATAGATCTTCATTATATACCCTTATTAGAATTTAATGATAATATTATATTTTATATTTAAACTCCTTTGGGGTTCGGTCCCCCCCTCCCGTTAGTATAGGGAGGGGGGTCCCTCACTCCTTAATAATAAAATTATATTTTTATATAATTTATATTTATTTACTTTTTTATTATTTATTATTATTTATTATTAATATATTAATATAATAATAAGTTCTCGAATCCCTTTTTTTCTTTTAAAGTTCCGGGGCCCGGCTACGGGAGCCGGAACCCCGAAAGGAGAAGGAAATTATAATAATATTAATATATATAGGTAAAATATAATAGTCCCCACTCCGCGTAACGGTGTCCGCAATAATCTAACTTATTAAATTCTTATATATACTAAAATAATAAAAATTATTCTTTTCTATTTTTATTATTATTATTATTATTATCATTTTATTTTTATATCATATTTATAATATAATATTATACATTATATTATAAATTATAAATAATATTATAATATATTAAATTATAGTTTGAATGAGTGAGGGACCCCCTCCCGTAAGTATACGGGAGGGGGAACCGAACCACGAAGGAAATATATAATTATTTATTTTTTTTATAAAATTATTAATTATAATAGTCCGGCCCGCCCCGTGGGGCGGACCCCAAAGGAGTAATATATTATTAAATATATAATATATAATATATATAATACATATAATATACTTTTTATATTAATAATATATATATAAAATATAATATAAATAATATTATTTAATATATATATATATAAATATATATATAAATAGAATAAATATTCTATTAATATTCTCCTTTCGGGGTTCCGGCTCCCGTGGCCGGGCCCCGGAACTATATATTAAATACACTTATTAAAGTTTAATTCTAATTCTTTTTAATATATGAACTATTTAATTATTTATATATTTTATTAATATTAATAATAATAATAATAATTATTATTATAAATTAATCTTTAATAATATTAAATAAGTTTATTATAATTAATTAATGATAATTTATTTAATGAATACTTCTTTTGGGACTTTATATTTAAATTTATATAAGTGTGAATTCCTTATTATTTATCATTTATATATATATATATATTTTTATTTTTATTTTTATATAATATTTAATAAACATTTTATATTTAATTATATTATTAAAGATATAAATTATAAAAAGGGTAGGAATTTTGATAATAAATAATATATTATTATATTAATAAAGGGTTTAATAATTATGATAATAATAATAAAGAAATTCAATTAATTAAATTTAATTAAATTTTAAACTCCTTTTTTTGGTTCATATTTATAATATATAGAATATAAAATATACTTTATAAAATAGGTATTCATTCCTCTCTCATGGAGGTTCATACCTATTTTTAATAAAATATAATAAAATATATATAAAATATATATAAAATAGGTGCTCACTTCAAAAAATAATTACATAAATAGTATATTTATAATATATTAATATTTTTATATAATATTTAATAATAATCAAATAAAAATATTTTTTATAAAATAATATTAATAATATATATATATATATGAATTTATATATTAGTTAAATTAATAATATTTATATTATATCATATTAAAAAAGTCCCGCTGGAGGTGAGGCGGTGACCTCGAAGGAATATAAAAATATAAATAATTACATTATTATATTAATATTATATTTTTTTTTTATAAATATTAAATAAATTTATTAATTATCTTTATAAAAGGTAAATGAAAAAAAGTATAATGATTATATTATTAGTTCCCGCTTCGCGGGAACCCCGTAAGGAGTTTTGAAAGAATAATATATAATAATTATATTTGTAAGAATATTATTATAATAATATAAAATATATATATATAAATTATAATATATTAATTATTGTTAATTATTAATAATATATATATTAATCATTTAGATATATAATTTTAAGGGTTGGTTATATGTGTTAAATTTTATTATTTAAGAGGTTTTAAATAATATTTATTTAAAAAGATTGTCTTATTTCTAATATGTCTAACTACTTCACTAAGTTTAACATTAAAATATTTAGCAGTTTTAGCTTGACCACCTACTAGTATAATATAGTTATTATTTAAATCAAAAATAAATACTCCAGTTTTCACTGGTTTATTATATCTAAGAGATATAGCATAATTTTGACAATTTATTCTATGAGGTATATTTAAATCATAAATAGGATCTATTTTTAATAATTCAGAATATATATTTCAAGGTAAATGATTAATATCAAGTAAATTACTATTAGATAATTCATCCAATTTTAATATAAAATTATGACCTTTATCAGTATGATATAAACCTTTAATAATAATTTCTAATGCTATTATAAATGCAATAAAATTAATATATTTAGTTCCCGCTTCGCGGGAACCCCGTAAGGAGTTCCCGCTTCGCGGGAACCCCGTAAGGAGTAGAAAATCATTTTATTTTATTTAAATTAGGACAAATAATATAATATAATAAATCAATTTTATTATATTTTAATAAAGAATAAAGATTAAGAATATTATTTAAATTAGTATAAGGTTTAATACTATTTAATTTAATAGTTGAATATTCAATATCTTTTAAAGATTCTTTAATAGAATTAGGTACTTTTATATTATCTATAAATGTTCAAGTTTCAATATTTTTAGCAATATGTTTTAATACTTCATTATTAAGAGTTACTTGATCTAATTTTATAAGTAATTGTCATGAATTATTTTTTATACAAATATTAAAAGTACCTTCAGCTTCAATAAATCCTAAAATAAATGATTTATTTATTTTATTAAAAGGAATTTTACTATTAGATAAAACTAAACCTTTATTTAAATTATTATTTATAATAATTTTATTAGCTAATGATTTATCCTTATTATAATAAATTATTTCAGCACTTTTAGATCATTGTTCAAAACTATAATATTTATTACTTAATAAAGGATATTCTTTAAATAAAGGAATAATTTTTTCAATAATAATACTTAATTTTTCTAGATGTAATTGTACTTTATTATATTTATTATCTACATAAATTTTACTAAGTAAATTTAAATAATATTTAATATTCTCTAATAGAATAATATCCAGTTCCCGCTTCGCGGGAACCCCGTAAGGAGTTTTTTTAATAGAATATTAAAAGAATGAAGCATATTCTTTTTAATACCAAAATAACCATCTCCAACTACAAAACCTGATAATCAATTCTTAAAATGTTTTATAGATATAAATAGAGTATCTTTAATCTTATTTAATAAAAGATTATTATATAATTTATTATCTGCTATAATTAAAGATTTATTATCTATATGTATATTTCTCCTTACGGGGTTCCGGCTCCCGTGGCCGGGCCCCAGAACTAATAAAAATAAAATTATTAATAATAGGTAATATTTTTATATTATTCATATTGGTAAACCCAACTAAATTAAAATTAAGCTTACAAAGTGATGTATTATACATATTTAGTTTATGTTTATTAAATTTTGATTTTAAATAAATATTTTTTTTATTAAACACCTCATCAATAAAATAGTACGTATAAAAATAATCAGATAACATCTAAAACATGTAGATAAATAATAGTTGTTTCATATCCAACATGATGTCCAGCTGTTAAATGATAATTTCTCATTCTTCAATAATTAACACCTAACATAGCTGCTAACATTACCATATGTAAGAAATGTAATCCTGTACCAGCATAGAATACTGAACCATAAACACCATCAGAGATAGTGAATGCAGCATTAGTATATTCAATATATTGACAAGTAACAAAAATAACAATTAATCAGAATGTAATTAATAAACCTGATAAAGCTTTATTTCTATTACCTGCGATTAAGGCATGATGACTATAAGTTACAGTAGCACCAGAAGATAATAAGATAATAGTATTTAATAAAGGTAATTCGGTAGGTTGTACAGCTTCAATACCTACGGGTGGTCAACATGCACCTAATAGTACATCAGGACTCATAGCTGAATGGAAATAAGCTCAGAATAAACCAGCAAAGATTAATACTTCAGATAATACAAACATTAAGAAACCTAAATTAATACCTTTTCTTACTGCTATAGTATGATCACCTAAATATGTAGCTTCAGCTACAATATCTCTAAATCATAAAATAGAACTTGTTAATAATACAAATAATGCTAAATATACCATATTCATATTACCAATATAACCATGCATTGTTAATGCTAGTGATAATGCTAATGATAATAATGCAAATGATACTACAATTGGTCATGGTGAAGGCATAACCATATGAAATGGATGTTGTTGATGTCTACTTCTTTCTAAATGTGTCATAAATTTATTGTTATATATATATTATATATATAATATAATTAAATAAATAAATAAAAAAATATTAATAAAATATTATCCTCAAAACTATATAATAAAATTAAATAATAATATTAATTTAATAAATCTTTTATTTAATAATAATATAAATTATATTAAATATTTATAATAATATATTATTTATAAAATTATAAAATAAATTTATATATAATTCAATATATATATATTAATTTATATATTTAAATTAAATATAATTAAATAAATAATATAATCGAATTAATATCTCTTTCGACCGGATTATTTATTCAATTATTAATAATATAAATAATTAATTTGTATTGAATATAATTTATTTAAATATTTTATTATTATTATTATTATTAATTTATTAATATTAAAGGAAATATATTTATTATATTATATTATATATATTTTTTATTATTTATATTTATTATTAATATAAATCATTGATAATATCTTCTTTTTATTTATTTATTATTATAATTAAAAAGAATCTTATATTAATTAATATTATTTATTTTTTTTTATTTAATAAATAAATAAATATTATTATATTAAGATAGATATAATATTATATCTAGATTTAGGAAATATAGGGTTCGAACCTATAATCTTTCGTGTGTAAAACGAATGCTATACCAATTAAGCTAATCTCCTTTATAAAATATATACTCCACAGATATATATCCAAAACTCCTTCGGGGTCCGCCCCGCGGGGGCGGGCCGGACTCTTATTAATTATTATAATTATTATTTTATTTATTTATATATATATAATTATAATAATTCATATAATTATTATAATCTTATAAATATTCCTATTGAAAATTATACTTTATAATTAAATTTATTAATAATTATTTAATTTAATATATAAAATATTTATTTATATATATATATATATTTTTATAAGTAGTATATTATATTTTATATATAATAATATTTATAATATTTATATTATAAATTATATATAATATATTATATATTTATTTAATAATTTTTATATAATTAATATATTATATATTTAATAAAATTTATATAATTAATAAGGTAAATATAATTTAATGGTAAAATGTATGTTTTTAGGTGCATATTATCTAAGTTCAAATCTTAGTATTTACAAAATAAAAAATTAATATAAATTTATTATAATCATTTATAAATTTATTATAATATTATTATTATATTTATTTATTATTAATAATTATTTATTATTTATTATATAATATTTTTATAATTATATATTAAATATATATAAATTTTATTATAATAAAACTCCTTCGGGGTTCGGTCCCCCTCCCATTAGGTTAGGGAGGGGGTCCCTCACTCCTTCTTAAATAGGGGTTCGGTTCCCATGGGGTCCCTCACTCCTTACGGGGTTCCCGCGAAGCGGGAACTAATAATAATATATATTTTTATATATATATTAATAACTCCTTTATTGATATTTATTCTTATTTAGAATATTTTTAATTAAATAATATAATTAAATGAATACCAAACTTATATTATATTTATATTTATATTTCTCCTACCGGGGTTCCGGCTCCCGTGGCCGGGCCCCGGAACTAAATATATAAACTTTTTTTTATAATATTATATTTATTAAAATATTAATAAATAAATAAGAGATATAATATATATTTTCTTTGTATAAAATATATTATATATATATTAATTATTATAATATATTTATTATAAATTAATTATTAATTAATATATTATTATTATTGCCCTTAATGAGAATCGAACTACATGTAAATAAATCTTCAATTTATCGCTTTACCACTAAGCTATAAAAGCTATATATAATATAATACTTATTATTACTTATAATATAATATATATATATATTTATATAATAATACATAATATATATATATATATAAATAAAACATAATATATAATATATATTTTTATATTATTAATTAATTAATTTATTACTTATCTTATTATATATATATAAACCTTTTATAATATATTAATATATATAAAACTTTAATATTATTAATTATATATATTTAATTATTTAATGAACATCTCCTTCGGGGTTCGGTCCCCCTCCCATTAGGGAGGGGTCCCTCACTCCTTCTTAAGAATAAAAAGGGGTTCGGTCCCCCTCCCGTAAGTATAGGGAGGGGTCCCTCACTCCTTCGGGGTCCGCCCCGCAGGGGGCGGGCCGGACTATTTTATATTTATTATTATTATTATTATTAGAATTTTCTATATAAAGTTAATTATTATATTTATATTTATATTTATATATATAATAAATATATATATATATTTATATAAATTATATAATAAATAATAATTATATTTTATTTATAATTAAAAATAATAATTATATAATATATTACTCCTTCGGGGTCCGCCCCGCGGGGGCGGGCCGGACTATATTATATATAAAATAATAAAAAGTCTATTTATAATACTAATATAATATTATATTAATATTATTTATTAAAAAGTAATTATAATAATATTATTATTTATTTTATTTATTTATTTATTTATTTATTTATTTATTATTATTATTAAATAATATATTATATTTATATTAATTATTTAAGATATAATATTAAGTTCTGGGGGGACGGCCCCCCGTATCCGTATCCGTATCCGTATCCGTATCCGTATTCGTATCCGTATGGGGGACCGGAACCCCAAAGAGGAGTGAATACCTATTACATTATATTTATTTTATATTATATTATATTTATTTTATATTATATTATATTATAAATATAAATTATAAAAGGAGTAAATATAATTCTTATAATTTAATTATATTATAATTTTATTTTATTTTATTAATATTTCTCCTTTCGGGGTTCCGGCTCCCGTGGCCGGGCCCCGGAACTATTAATATAAAAATATATAATATTTATAAAAAATTATACATTAATTATTCTTATTATTATTATTTATTTAATTATTATAATAATTATAAAAAGAATATTTTTATTAAATTATTAAATTTATAATATATTTAATTATATTATAATATATAAATATAATTTTATAAAATAATAAGCTAAATATTAAATATATATTTAATATTAATATCAATATAATATTAATATCAATATAATAATTTAAGATATATTATTTAAAGATTTAATTATAAATATAATAACTCCTTTCGGGGGTTCCGGCTCCCGTAGCCGGGACCCGAAACTTAATTAATATATATTTTATAAATTAATCATTATTTATTTTAAATAAAATATTAATATTTTTATAAATATAAATTCTATAATAATAAATAATAAATATATATATATATAATAATAAAGAATAAAAGAATATTATTAAAAGTTATGGCTATAGCCATGAAGAATTAATTAATTATAAAAATAATTAAAAGAAAATAATTTTATATATTTATAATAAAAGAATAATTTATATATAATTTATATAAATATAAAAAAGTCTCCTTTTTTAATTTTAAGAAGAAATAAAAATAATAATTAATCTAATAAAATATTTTTTAAAATATATTTATTTATAAATACATTACCATTTTTAATATATTTAGCAATTTCATGTTTAGAACAATTAAAGTAAAGAGCTGCTGGTCTATAACCAGTAAATGTTATAATTAATGTATTATTTAAATCATAAACAAATACTCCAACATTAATAAATTTAGTATTATTATTATTTATAGAATTTAAACGTTGAATATCACTATTTATACGATATGGTAATTTATAATTATAGATAAGATTTATATTTAATACATCATCAATAATATTTTTAGTTCCGGGGCCCGGCCACGGGAGCCGGAACCCCGAAAGGAGAAATATTATAATTAGAATAATATCTTTTTTTATTAATATTATTATTAATTAATTTTAATAAATTAGAACCTTTAAGTGTATTATGTAAACCTTTTATATAGATTTCTATAAGTGTTTTTCATAATTGGAAATCAATTTCTTTACGACTATATCATTTTAATGAATATAATTTAGGTAAAATAACATAATATAAAAAATCTATTCTATTAAATTCTAATTTAATAACTCCATTTTTATCAGGTTTAGTTAATTTAATAGATGAATCTCAATCTTTTAATAATTTATTTTTAATTAATAATGGTGTATTATCAATTGGTTTTCAATTATTTAATACATAAGATTTAATAGCTTTTAATGTATTAATACTACGTTTATGTTGTGAAACATTAAAACCACAAATATTACGTTTTGGAGATAGATCAAATGAACCTTCAGCTTCAATAAAACCTAAAATTCAATAATCATTTATTTTATCATATGGAATTTTTAAATTAGAAATTACTTCATAATTATTAATTGTATTTTTAATATTTAATAAATCTTTATTATTATAAGATATACCATTTAAATTATTAATTATAGCTATTTTTCATTTATAATAACTATAATATTTAATTGTTAAACAAGGATACTTATCAAAAATAGTTACAATATTAGAATATAACCATTTCTTTTGTGAATTTACTAATATAATTGTTTTAAGTAGTTCTTCAAAATTAGAAGGTATATTTAATATATTTCTAATCTTTTCTAAACATGCTTTATCATCAATATGTATTCTAAAACCATAAAAAAATCTTAAATATTTTTTATCATTTAATTTAATATAAAAACTACCATCTCCATCTGTAAATCCTACTAATCATTTATAAAAATTATCTATTTCTAAATTATTCTTATTATTTTTTTTATTATCTTTTTGAACAATAATTAATTTATTATTTAAAGAAGTATGATAACCTCTTTTAATAATATTTATATTTTTAATATAAGGTGATTGAATAGAATATAAATCTATATCTTTATTATATTTAAGAATATTATTATAATTATTATTATTATTATTATTTTTAATAATTAAAAATATTAATAATAAGTAAATATTAATTATTGTTCATTTAATCATTCCAAAAATTTAGGTAATGATACTGCTTCGATTTTAATTGGCATATTTGCATGACCTGTCCCACACAACTCAGAACATGCCCCATAGAAGACACCTTCTCTTTGAATTAATGCAGAAACTTGATTTAATCTACCAGGAGTAGCATCAACTTTAATACCTAAACTTGGGATAGCAAAATCATGAATAACATCAGCAGCTGTTACAACGAATCTAATATGTGTATCTACAGGTACAACTATAGAAGTATCAGTATCTAATAATCTTAATTGTCCTTCTTCTAATAATTCATCAGGAATAACATATGATTCAAATTCAACAGTTTCACCACTATCATTAATAAAATCTGAATATTCATATTTTCAATATCATTGATATCCAATAGCTTTAATAGTTATAGCTGGTGAAATAACTTCATCACATAAATATAATAAAATAAATGAAGGGAAAGCAATAATTAATAAAATTACAGCTGGAAAAATTGTTCAAATAACTTCAATAGTTTGTCCATGTTTAATATATTTATATGCAATAGGATTTTTTGAATATGTTATAACAATTGTATATAACATTCAAGATACTAAACCTAAAATAACTAATAAATAAAACATAATATTATCATGTAATTCTAAAATACCTTCTTGATTTGGTGTTGCTGAATCCTGAAAATAACATGCATAAGGTGTTGGTACATCATTCATAATGAATGTTGTTAATTGTAATCTTAATAAATCTAACATTTTAATAAATCTTAACCTTTAGACTCTTTTGTCTATTTATAATATGTTAATACTACTTTTAATTAAAATTTATTTATAATTTATTATTATATATTATAAATATAAAATATTATATTACCAAACCCCACATTTTTTATTAAAAATAATTAAAATTATATATTATTTTTATAAATAATATATATAATATTATTAATCATATAAATATATATTTTATAAAATACTAAAAATAAAACTCCTTCTTTAAAAAGGGGTTCGGTCCCCCTCCCGTTAGTATAGGGAGGGGTCCCTCACTCCTTACGGAATTCCCGCTTCCCGAAAACTAATAATATTCATATCATATATATTAATATTTATTAAAATATATAATATTTAGATTATATATAATATATATAATTATTATTATTATAATATATTAGTGATTACCTTATTTATAAAGGTATGAAGCAAGGAGTTATTATTTATTATTATTATTATTATTATTATTATTAATATAATATATATATAATATATTATTAATTTTTATTTATACTCCTTCGGGGTCCCCGCCGGGGCGGGGACTTATATTTATATTATTAATATAATATATATTTAAAAATAAAATAGTCCGGCCCGCCCCCGCGGGGCGGACCCCGAAGGAGTCCACCCCCTTTTTATTTTAAAGAAGAATAATTATTTATATTTATTTATTTATTTATCTGTAATAATATATTAATTTAATTAATATTTTTTTATAGATAAATATACATTATATGTTTTTATTAATTAATTATTTATTTATTTATTTATAATATATATTTAAATATTATATATATATATTTAAAAGATAAATTATATTTATAATTATTTAATGAACATCTATTTAATAATAATACTAATAAAATAGTCCGGCCCGCCCCCGCGGGGCGGACCCCGAAGGAGTCCGGCCGAAGGAGATGTGAATCCTGCTAGGAGGAGTAATTATTTATTAATATTATTAATATATATATAAATATTATAATCATTATTACTTGTAGAAGGAATTGAACCTTACATTATTTATTTATGAGACAAATGTTTTAACCAATTAAACTATACAAGCTCCTTAATTATAATTATTATTATAATTAATACAATATTTACTCTTTATTATCAATATTTATACCTTATTTTATAAATATAAATAAAAGATATTAATTATTAAAATATTAATAAATATATTCTTTAATAATTTATAATTATAATATAATAATTATAATAATAATAATTTTTAATAAAAAATAAAATAATTATAAAATTATAATCTTATTATATAAAATATATAATATATTTATAATTATTAATAAAAAAGATAATTATATAATTAAAATTAATATATATATATATATATATATAAAGGTATTATTAA
>CACVCL010032415.1:0-16891 GCA_902729485.2 Mus minutoides | reverse complement strand
TGTGTGTGTGTGTGTGTGTGTGTGTGTGTGTCTGAACTCAAGTGCCCACAAGGAACTGGAGTTACAGGTGATTATGAGCCATCTGATATGGGTGCTGGGAACTGAACTCAGGTCCTCTGCAAAATCCAGTATATGTTCTTAACTGCTGAGCAATTTGCCCAGCCATTTTTAAGGAAAATAAATTTATTTCCCTTTTGGCTAAGTGTTGGCCAAGTCAAATTTCTAATTTCTAATCCCCACTGTGGAGGTGCATTTCATCCCCATCTTGCAGGTTGTAGGGAGGCATGAAACAGGCTAAAACAAATGGGTGTTTATCTGTGAGATAGGCTATGTGCTTGATGACAAAGATTTTCTGCTTTGACCACCCTTACCTTTCCACCTACTCCCTACTCTGTTTCCCTCCCACCTCTTCTTAAAAAGAGGAACTCACTGAGTCCTGTTTGTGGAGCATAGAATGCTAGGTGTGGGGAGCATTCTTAAAAATACTTGCTCTCTTCTTCCTGAAGCCAACAGTTGTCTATAGATCGTCAGTTAGTGGCTATGGACTCATGAACCCTTCTCCTCTTTGTGCTAGAATGCTGACTGACTTGATCTGGCCAGGTCTTATGTGGACACTCACAGCTGCTGTGAATTCATGAGTGAAGCAGGCTGGCCTTGTCCAGAGATAGGTTCTTCCCCAATCTCCCTAAGCGCTGGCTTTTACAAGCTTTCTGCATAACTTCTGTGATGGTCTCGGAATCTTGAGGTCAGGAGTGATGTAGACATCGCATGTACTCCACTGAAACTTATTCTCTGTTGCTGTGAGCATCTGTGTTAGATCCCACCCGCTGCGTGAGCTTCGCTGATGAGGTCTGACATCTGTGGTACTCTGATTTTAAATGCTGAATCCGCTTAGTGTTGCCTATACGTTCATCTTCTCTTCTTAGAAGCTGTATCCCTGGAGGAAATGTACTTTTCTCCATAAGCAGCCATCTGTTGACACTAGCTCCTCAGGTCAAGATGGGACCTCCTTAGGAAAGGGTGGGACTCCGTAAAGCCTCCCACATCAATGTGAAGATTTTGGTTGGCTCAATCTTGTCAAGGCCTTGTGAAAGTCACAGCTATTGTGCACTCATGCGTGTAATGTCTAACATGTCTGGTAAATACTGTTTTGATGCTAATGTCACTAACTGACTTTTATAAACTTCTTTGCCATCTCTTCTGAAATGGGGATAGGGAGTTTGATATAAAATGTAATTTAAAGCTCCAGAGTCTCTTCTTCTTAGCAAATTCCCCAGTTGTGAAGATCTCCCATTTGAAAGAGAACCAAGTCTCGGGGGTTTTGGAGGATGCTAAGAGCCCCACAGGTTAAGACTTGTGCTTTTTGTTTTTGAGACAAGATTTCAAGCAGCTCAGGTTGGTCTCAAACTCTATGTAGTCAAGGATGGCCCTGGACTACTGATTATTCTGCCTCTACCAGACAAGAGCTGGGGTTACAGGTGTGAGCCACTGTGCTTAGATTTTTCTTTCTTTTAAGTTCTTTTGTCAAGAGTTCCTCATCTCCCAGGGAATGTGCTGGCTGGTAGCCAGGGATGAAGAGTTCTTAGTATAGGGTATGGACTGAGGGTTTATTGACTACTGAGGTGCCCAAGTAAGAAAATCCAATAAGTAATAAAATGGAATTAGGGTAATCAGGGACACAGGAAGATCTGAGAAAAATAATGCTACATCATCTCTAAGGAAAGTGAGATGTTACTTGGATGGGGATAAGAAAGAAGGCTCATAGGAGATGTGGTATTTGATAGGATATCTTTGGAGGAGTGTGTTAAAGATATTCATGGTAGGGCAGGGTAAAGGGAATAGACAAGCTCAGTAGGGAGAAGTATCTGGGATTGGGTGTTTGTGTTGAGGTGTTAGACTGTCCTAGTGTAGATCCCAGATCTACTGTGTTCTACAGTGTGACTGTGGAGAACTCACTAGCTTACTTCTCTGTTGTTTGCCTTTGGATGGGGATAAAGCAGTGCCTATCTTATTGGGTAGATATAGGATTATACTGCTTGAAGTTAGCTGCTGTTGATGATGGACTTAGAAGAAGTTGTGGTGGTTGTAAGATTCAGGAGCATGGGATTCATTTTGTCGTCTAAAACAGCAGACTTGTGATTATGTTTACTTTGATAGGTAACTGGGGACTGTTACATTTTCTTTTTCTGTATGTATGCATGTGTGTATGCTGTGTGTGAGTGCGTGTGCAAGCCAGGTGCCATTTTGGTTTTTTGTTTGTTTGTTTTTTTCCAGACATATTTTCTTACTCACTTAGAGTTTATCAAGTAGGTGGCCAGCAAGCCCCAGGGATCGGGTTCCACTTCCTCAGCACCAGAACTCCTAGTGGTACCATACTCCTGGCGTCACTGTGCCTGACTTTCTACAATTGGGGTTCTAGGGATCAAACTCAGCTCTCCATGCTTGCAAGGCAAACATATTACTGACTAAGCCATTGCCCTTTCAAAAATTATTTTATTATAGGCATACAAGTGTTTTGTATGGCTGTACTATACTTGTGTGCCTGGTGTCCACGAAGGTCAGAAGTAAGCACTGGGTCCTCTAAAGCTGGAGTTTGTAGATGGTTGTGAGGTGCCATGAGGGTGCTGGAAATCAAACCTCAGTCTTCTGGAAAAGCAGCCTGTGCTCTTAACCATGGAACCATCTCTTAAGACCCCCTTGGTTATTTTTAAAAGGTAACTAACAAAACAATAAGGCATCAGGAAACACCATTGTAAAATGCGATTGTTAAAGTCTTTGGTAGAGTCCTTTGGCTGTTCTATTTCTAGCCATGGCCTCAAATTGATAACAATGCTGCCCCCACCCTGGATTGTGATACTAACACTTGTGCAAAGAATTACTGCATGTTAATTTTGTACAGCAGAGGGAAAAAATCAATGTTTAGAGAGAGCAACTTCTATTTATTTTGCCTATAAATAAAAATTGCAAGCGTTATGAATGCCAAAGCCAGTGATCTTGAACCCCTAGCAACCATAGGGTGCTGTAAGACTATACAACATGTCATTTCAAAAAGTCATTTATTTCCCATTTTTAGTATGACCTGGGAGCTGACTGATGGCTTATATTTGAGGAAGCATCGATGATCTCCACATCTCAGCCGATGGAGCTACGTTATAAATCAATACATGACAGAACAACCCTCCTTTTCTGTCTTGATATCTCTGATCCCTAATTATAGGTGACAATAGGTAAAATTTTTTTTTTAACAGCTAGCAATCTGTAAGAACTTTATTGACCCGAGATATTTTTATGAGCCGCTCTTGGTTGTAGATGCCAGATAATCTGCTTGGAATGACTTCATGTTCACTTTAGAGAGAACAATGGCTGATCTCTGAAAGCATTCATGTCTCCGGTTCTTTGACCTTTGGCTGAGTTTTTGTGACTGTTCCCCTGGCTGTTTGTCTTTGATCTCCAGAGGCCCTCTGCCCCATCACTGTGAAAGAGGCCTCTGGTGCTGGCCATGTCTCGAAGCTCAGCCCTGTTTTGACTTGTTCTGGAGGAAGCCAACTGTTCCATGTCACTTGCCTCCAGACAGATCATGACTTCCAAGTGTTCTGAAGTTTCAGGCATAAATGCTGCTAAATGAGGGTTTGTTGGAAGCAGCTGTGTGGATTCAGGTGACCCCAGGACCCACTAAAGCTAGTTTGGTTTCTGTTTTAGAAAGCTACTTTAGTGATCCAAGTCTGTAGCTGTTACTCTGGAGACAGGCAACCACATAGACATTTAGAGCACACCAGTTCCTAAGGGGTTGCTGTGGGAGGTCATGCATGCCAGAGTCTCATGGGCACTCAGGACACTGAAGCAGGAGGATTGTGAGTTCCAGGCCATCCTGGTCTACAAAGTGAGAGGCTATCCCAAACAGAAAAGTAAGGGGACAGGGAGATGGCTTAGTCAACAAAGTGCTTCCTGTGCAAGCATAAAACCTTGAGTTCAGATACCTCGCACCTAACATTAGAAAATTCACGCATGGCAGCTCTTAGCTGTAATCTCAGTGATCGAGAAGCAGTGGGGGAGACAGGAGGTGATCTGGAGTTTGCTGGATGAAGCGGTGAGCTAGGCAAGTACTCTAACTGTGCCCTCCTCATGCACACACACACTCACACTTCTCCTCCCTGCCACAGCAAACAAAACAAGAAAACCCAGAACGCAATGGGACAGACCCTGTAACACAGAAAAGTCAAATCCACCAAACTCCCCTCCAGCAGGTGCCTCTTGCCTTCGTTGGCACTGTGTGTTTATGTTGGGTTGTGCTTGAATCGAAGTGTCCTTTCTGAACTGTGAGCAGTGAAGATGTCAGGACAAAACACAGTTCAAATCCAGACTCTGGAACAAAGTTAGAAGTGTGGCCAGACTCAAGCTAGGACAGTGTGTTGTCATCCATGGAAAGAACACTCAATCCCAGAAGCTCAGAGTTATCTGTTAGCTGCACCAGCAGCAGATTTGGTTTTAACTGATGTTTTTAGGAATAGCATTAGAATTTGGAGGAAATTATTACAAACTGTCAGGAAGTTGCAAATAAGGTGTTTAGTATATACCACCATGGGCAGGCACCCTCTGCTTCCTCTGGAGTTTAGTGGCATCTTGTGTAATTATAGCATAGTACCATAGTATCAGGAGACGCTGTAGGAAACTTTTTACATCCTTCTTCGATCTCCCTTTGGAGTTAGGGTCCTACCATGTGGCTGAAGCTACCCTTCAGGTCAACTTTTCTTCTCAGTTTTCTGAGTACTGAGATTATAGGCATGTATTGGCATGCGTAGCTCTTCCAACTAACAAATAAAAAGACAAACAAACAAACAAACATCTTTGTGTGTGTGTGTGTGTGTGTGTGTGTGTCTGTGTGTGTTGTATGTACATGAATGGCACACGTATGAACCTACTTGTTTGCCGTCCTGTGGAGGCCAGAGCTAGAATGTTGGGTGCGTTCAGCCTTACTATCTTGGGACAGGGTTTTTTTTCACTAACTACAAAGCTCACCATTTTGGTCAGGCTGGCTGGACACGGAGCTCTTGAGATCCTCCTATCTCTTCTACCAATGCTGGGCTTTACAGGCATACATAGGTCCCAGGAATTTGAAGTCAGGTCTTCATGCTTGCAGAACCAGCACTCTTTGCTACTGAGTCGTCTTCCTAGATCCCATTGGGAGGAAAGACAGAAAACATTATATGTATTTGAAGAATTAGAAGGTTCATTTCAGTGGCTTACTGTGTATACACTCCCACCATCTAGTTCTAGAATTATCATCCCATACTGACACCACTCTACACATTGAATGATAGCTGTGTTTTCCCTGAAAGCACAGCCCTCAGTGAGCATGCCCAGTGCTAGTTACTTCCCTCTTTACTATGACAAAATAACTACAACCTAGTAGGGAAAGATTTATTTATTTATTTATTTATTTATTTTTGGTTTTTGAGACAGGGTTTCTCTGTATAGCCCTGGCTGTCCTGGAACTCACTCTGTAGACCAGGCTGGCCTCGAACTCAGAAATCTGCCTGTCTCTGCCTCCCGAGTGCTGGGATTAAAGGCATGCGCCACCATGCCTGGCTGGGAAAGATTTATTTTAGCTTATGGTTTCAGAAGGTTCATCTGGCTCTATGATTTTGGACCTGTTGTGAGGCAGCACATCATGGCAGTGGGAGCCAGAGGGAGACAATGGAAGGATGCTGTGTGACCCCATGTTTGCTGTGAAGTATAGAGAAAGGTAAGATGAAGTCCTCAGAGAAGAGTCCTCAGTGGCCTATCTCCAGTTAGAGCAGACATCCTTTTTACTCCCCCTTATGAAGGCCAGCATATTATGAATCAAGAGATTAATGGATTCATTACTTCAGAATCTTCCTGAATGGTGCCCTTTCCCCCCTACACAGAGGTATGTGCCATTAATCCCATTCATTTCTTGATCTGATCAAGTCAACAGTCATAGTTAACTACCACACTAGTTTCCTGATCTTCCTGACAGAAGACCAACTCTTTGAAACCCTCTTTTTTTGTTTGTTTGTTGTTGTTATTTTGTTTTGTTTTGTTTGTTTGTTTGTTTGAAACAAGGTTTCTCTGTGTAACCCTGACTGTCCTGAAACTCACTGTATAGATTAGGTTGGCCTGGAACTTAGAGATCTGCCTCCCATTTTTAAGACCATCTAGGATCTCTTCCCCACCTGGGTTGCTCCTATATCCTTTGGCTGTCCATGTCTGTCTTCGACAGCTCTTCTCTCTCTTCCATGCATCTCGAGGTCAAGCATCCACTCTTTAGCCTTCTCTACTCAGTCTGCCTCTCCCTGGAAGTGCTTTACTGCCTCCTTGGTGATGCCCACATGTTGGTGGATATCAAATTTGTTTCTATTCCTAAGTCCCACTTCCTTCACCCACTGTCTCCTCACCTCTTCCTGGCTGCCAAGTATCCATCTCAAACTTAATCTAAAATAAAAATCATTGACTTTCTCACCTAAACCTGCCATTCAGTGTTGTCCTTCCTAACAACTGGTTCCATAACCACACAATTGCTGTATTTGTTTCTTTAATATCTCCATGATCTGTTGGTAAAGACTTAAGAAAGATGTAGTTTGTCTCCTTGATTAAGTCCATTATGGTGGGGTAGGCATGTTTAAGTTCATGGTGGTAGGAAGTTCGTGATGGAGGCTTCCTTATAGCATGGCAAACCAGGAAGAAGAGAGGTTGCTGGAGTCAAGGGCAAAGCTACAGCGTTGGGTCAGCTCACAGTGACCTGCTTCTATCAAGAAACTTTCCCTTGAAGGTATGTAACAGACTTGCAGAATGGTGCCACCAATTGGAGAAGAAGTACTGAAACCATGAGCTTTGGATTCAAATAACAATATTCTACCCCAACCTGTAAGAGCTCACGGCCATCACATAATAAAAAAAAATACACTTAGGGGCTGAAGCAATGACTCTGTAGTTAAGAGCAATGACTGCTTTTCAGAGGACCTGGGTTTAATTCCCAGCACCTATCTAGTGGCTCACAACCATCTTTAGCTTGAGTTTCAGGGTTATGCAATGCCCTTTCTGACTTTCAAGGGTACTGCATGCATGTGGTTGTGCATAGCCAGACATTCAGTCAAAACACCCATATAATAATGATAATGATAATAATAATAATAATAATAGCAACAACATCAACTATAATAATAAAGTTAGTCCAATTTCAAGAGTATTTATAATCTTGGGTTAGTAAAATAGTTCAGTGGGTAAAGTGTTTGCCAGGTAAACATGACCTGAGTTCAATCCCTGGAACCCACTGAAATGAGGAAGAAGAGAATTAACTCCACAGAGCTCTCCTATGATTTTCACATATGTGCCATGGCATGTGCACATATCTACCATGAATAGAGTGCACACACAAATCATACATACAAATGGAAAAGATATGCATAATCATAACAGGTTCAACACCATCCAAAGACAAAAGTCTCTACTGACATTCAAAGCTGTAAGCTCTTAGCTGAAAGTTAAATCAGTGAGAAAGATACATAGCTTTCATGTACAATGGTACAGAATAAACATTAGCATTTCCAGGAGGAGGGACAGAAGGATGCTAAGAAAAGATTGGATCAAAGCAAGACAAAAGCACAGAAGGGCAATCATGAAATCTTGTAGCTCCATGACTAGTATTCAGAGCGTATGGTGGCACAATGGGAGCTCTAATGGGTAAGGAACCTGCCCCTACCACCCTGCCTTCTGTAGCTGTTTCCCTTGGCAAATGATTTATGTTCCTAGAACCTACCACATCCTGTGATCTCCATTGCAATTTAGATTTCTCTCTCAAAGCTTTATCCATAGCCTTGTCATGGGCTTTCTGTACAGACTGTACTATATAGGTGCTCAAATTTTCTTTGCATTCTGGCTATACAGAGAAACCCTGTCTCGAACCCCCCCCCCCCTAAAAAAATCAATATTCAGGGGTGGAAAGATGGCTCAGTGGGTAAGAGCACTTGTTCTTGCAGGGGACTAGGGTTTAATTCTCAGCAATCACACAGTGGGCTCAACTCTGTAACTCCAATTCAATGGTATTGATATCTTTTTGATCTCTGGGATCACTAGGCACATATGTGGTACACAGACACACATGCATAGAAAACATTCACACATATTTGTGAATGAGAATGGCATCCATATGCTCATATACTTGATTGCTTGGTCCCCAGTTACTGGAACTGTTTGTGAAGGGTTAGGAGGTGTGGCCCTGTTGGGGGAGATGTATCACTCGTGGTAGGTTTCAAAAGCTCAAGCTAGGCTCGGTCTCTCTCTCTCTCTCTCTCTCTCTCTCTCTCTCTCTCTGCCTGCTGTTAATTCCATTGGGTGAGAATTAAGATCACTACCACTTTTTTGAGCCAACTTTGAAGCAAGCTTGGTTTTTATTGTGGTGTACCTGAGAGCTGAACAGTGACTGCCTTCTAAGTCTGGTTAGAGAGAGAGTCCTTAGCCTTGTTTCTTAGGGCACCTTTAAGGAGTAAAATCATGAGTAGTAGTTACAAAGTAGGTTTACCGAAATGAGAGAATGGAGCAGTAAGAAAGTACAGATAAATCTCAACAAAACAAAACAAAACAAAACAAAACAAAACAAAACAGCAACCACAACCCCCCAAACAACTAACTAACTAACTAACTAACTAACTACTAACTAACTAAACCAAACCAAACCAAACCAAACCAAAACTTAAGTTTTAAGCCCAGGACAAGCAGCTGAAGTACCTATTTAAAACATATCAAAGTGGACCTGGCCTCCAGCTTCTCCCAGTATCCCGCAGTCCTTACCTGTTACAGAGTATAGCTGGTATAACTCACCCTCTAACCTGAACTCTTTAATCCAGAGGCTGAGCAGCCCTTCCCCAGAGGCTCTTCCCTATATAATCCAGGAATTTTGACCCCCCTTTTTGTACCTTTAGCCTCCTATCTGCTATTCTTGGTTCCCCTCTCTCCCTTTCCCTCCCCTTCTCCCCACATCGCTCAGGGTCATGACCACTTTGGACTCTCCCAAATCTGTCTGACTCTGGCAATGCTCTCCCACATATTTGTAATAACCGTTCTCTTCCACCATTCCTAGGTGCAATCATGTCCTTTCCTTTATATTCCTTTGGGTTTATTCGAAAAACAGAACAAAACAGCAACAAAACCCCAGCTACCGTTATGTGGTCACTAACTGGGGGAGTGCTTAGAGAGAGTTAGGAGTGCTAAGAGTCAGGAGTGCTGCAAGAGGGTTAGGATATTCTCAAAAACAACTCACAGTCAGAGGGTCAGAGGAAGGGGCATGTCAGGTTCCAGGAAACAGAGACATAAAAACAGAAACTCAGCTCTTACAGGACATGGAAACTTATTTTTAATAATACAACAAAATAGGTCCTGTCTTCAAAATGGAGTCAGGCAGATTCCTCACTGCCTTTGTGTCAGAATGTAAAGTTGTCAGCTATTTCTCCAGTGCCATGCCTCTCTGCTCCCTGCCAACATGACCATGGACTAGCCCTCTAAAACTATAAGCAAGTCCCCGATTAAAAACTTTTATAAGGGTTACCTTGGTCATGGTGTCACAGCAATGGAACACTGAAGAAGTTGGTACCAGGGACTGAAGTACGATGACCATGTTATATGTTGGAGAAACTGTAAGCCCCCCCCCCCAAGGAGACCCCACTCTAGTCTCGGGAGTTCATGCACCCAAGGAATCATGAGAGACCATCTTGATGCAATGCACACAAGGTGGTTTATTTATGGAGCTCCGGCCGACACATAGTACCTCACGCAGGAGATAGAGGAGTCGACCATGAGGCTCGAAAGCTAGGGGTTTATATAGTAAATGGGGTAGGTGGTTGGGGAAATTGGCACTGTTTCACATGATTGGCTAGTTCAAACATCAGCAAGAGGTAAGTACAGACAGAGGTAATAGCTAACTCTAATTATATAAGGGAGACAAGGGGGCGCCAGTCCAGATGGCCCAGTTCTTCATTAACGAACACTTCCTGAACCCAAGAAGCAGATGGGTGGTGGAATGTCACTATCTGTTAGCATGCCTTGGAGCATTGAGTCACAAAGGTCACATACCCAGGCCTGGGCTAAGGCTCAGTTCCTCAAAACATGGAAGACATTGGGACTTTGGACTAGAAAAGAAGCTGAAGGCTTTAAGAGGAGCTTAATGGATAAGAACATTGAAGACAGTGGTGCTGAGGGAGATGTGGACTGGGATGATCCAGCTTAAGGGGTTTCAGAGGGAAGGATATTCTCAGCTGACTTAGAGACTGTTATTCTGATACTTTGGTTAAAAAAATGTGGCTGCTTTTTACCCTTGTCCTAAAAGTGTGCTGGAGCCAAAATCGAAACTAATACCATTGGCAGAAGAGATTTCAAGACAGCCTAATATTGACTGTATTTTATAGCTATTAATGGTCACTTTTACACAGACTGTAATAAAAAGAAGCAAGAGAACCAAAGAAAAATAAAAAATGTACAGTTGAGGATAAAAGGAGCAGCAGGAAATGTCATGTTAGAGCCAAATCCTGAGCTCAAGGAGACAAAAAGCTTAAAGAAAGGCCTGATTCAAAATAGAATAAAGGGAGTGGTGTCCTCAGGGCAAGATCCTAATGAAGTAGAAACTTATGGGTTCTTTGGAAAGTTGATTGGATGGTGTTTTGCTGGGGAAAACATATGAACGAATATTTAGCTGAAGTGGACACAGGTGAAAGGATGTTCTGCTAAAGCAAGCATGTGAAAGGACACTTGATGAGAGATTCTTTGCTAACAACATACATGTATTCATCTACCTTACATTGTGTAGTTGAGCTGCATTTATCAGAACTCCATAGAGAGAAACTTCTGGTCATGTGCTGCAATTTCTTGCCACTTCATCAGACACAGGTTGATTGGTAGAGTGAGCTGTTAGCTGAAACAGATGCACGTGCTGAGGCAAGACCCCTGGAGGACACGTGAAGTTTGGAGGGGATAAATAAGACTTGTGGACAGTGATGGAGGCTGAACTTGGCTTGCTTATAGAGCTAGCTGTGAAACACTTGTGGGTCTTGAGTCTTTGCTGATCTTCATTTCCATGAGAGAGGCAACTAACATCTCCTGGTGTCCCTCCAGGTCCCTCCCGCTGACTCAAGAGGATGCTGAGGCCTGGCTGTTTCTGCTAGGTAGTGCCATCACTACTGATTTGTGTTTGTTATGCCTACTCTACTGAACTGTATTGCTGGTGTATCTGTAAAGTTAGTGAGTGGATTGAGCTGCTGCTACTAACCTATGAACTAAACTGCCAATTTCCAGACAACATAAACAGAAGCTTCTCCAAAGAACCTTTCTAAACAGGTCCACTTCCCCCTTATCCTTTCTAAACAGGTCCACTTCCCCCTTATCCTTTCTAAACAGGTCCACTTCCCCCTTATCCTTTCTAAACAGGTCCACTTCTCCCTTATCCTTTCTTTTCCACTATCTCTGGTGGGTGATGGCCTAAAAGAGAGGTTAAAGTGTTTAAAAACCATCATTAAAAATAGGTTTTGAAAAAAGTAAAATTATACCCTAAGTCCTAAGCTTAAGGAGACAAAAAGCTTAAAGAATTCCTGAGCTCAAGAAGATGAAAAGGTTAAAGAAAGCCTGATTCAAAATGCAATAAGGAAGTAGTGTCCTTCTAAGGGGTAGCAAGACCCACACACCCAGTGTGAAAAGGAATGAAAGAACATCTTATGCAGCAAAGGAGGCCATCAACAACAGAAAGCTGGTACAAATGTAATTTAAAGAGGGACCAGGTTCCACATATGTGATTCTAGCTTTATCAAGGCAGATATGGGAAAAGGGGTTGTAGATTCTTTGGTGGTTAAGCAAAGCTGGGTATGTGGCAGGAACATTCCTCCATGGAGGCTCAAAGAGGCCATTACATGAAGCTATGAAGATGAAGTTCTAGATTGTGTTGGAGACCTAAGATGTTGGAGATTCCAGAGCTGTGAGACCCACCACAGAGAGCAGGCTGACCTCAAACTCATACAGATCTGCTTGCCTCTACTTACGAAGTGCTGGGATTAAAGGTGTGCGCCACTACTACCTGACTGATGGTTTTCACTCTTGGTTTGGTTCAATATTTCTTCACTATGTTCCCTTTCTTCCCTTTTGGAATGGTAATGTATATTTTGTACCAAGATATATTGAAATTATATTATTTGCTTTTTGCTTTTGCTTTTACATAGTTTATAGTGAAGAGACGGCCTTGAGTCTCTAAAGAGACTTTGGACTTTATTAAGCAATCTTGAGACTGTGAAAGAGAATAGTTACTTTTTAAGTCAGACTAATGCATTTTACATTATGATATAGGTACAAGCTTATGGAGTCCAGGGAGTAGAATGTGGTGGTTTGAGTGAGAATGATTCTTATTGGCTCATATACCTGAATTTTGGTCCCCAGTTAGTGGAATTGTTTAGGGATGATTAGGGGGCATGACCTTGTTTGGAGAAAGTTTGTCACTGGGAGTAGGCTTTGAAGTTTCAAAAGCCCATATCAGGACCTGTAGATCATGATGTAAGGCCATTAACTAGTTGTTCAGTGCCATCTCTATCTGCTTCCCAAAATGAAGATCATAGACTAATACTCTGAAATTGTAAGCAAGGCCCCAAATAAATGCTTTGTTTTCTAAGAGTTGTCTTGGTCATGGTGCCTTTTTACAACAATAGAACCAGTAACTAAGACAACATGATATCAACACCTGTCTTGCATCAGGGTCTGATACAGCTTTATTCACAGATGAGACAAATCTTAGTTAAAAAAAAATCAGTGAAGTCTTCTCCAGAGCCTTG
The DNA here is from genome assembly GCA_902729485.2 of Mus minutoides. NCBI lineage: Eukaryota > Metazoa > Chordata > Mammalia > Rodentia > Muridae > Mus > Mus minutoides. The sequence goes on along the minus strand of CACVCL010032415.1, from coordinate 4,073 downwards.
TATAATCTTTGTAAATGAGAATTGGTCCTTTCTCCTCATCTTTGTCCCAAGGTCTTAAAAGCCATTAAGCAACATCATTCTATAGTAGTATCATTAAAGTGAATCTGTTCTTGTATATCAGAGTACCACCCTTCACCTAGCAACTGGTCTTTTACTATATTCACCCCCTTGCTCTCTTTCACTGTTTAATATTCATGACTTCCCCCCTCCATCATGTTAACTATTGAAATTACAGACTGGCTTCTAATCACCAATCCCTTCTCTTCTTGGGGAATAATTCTATTTAGAGTAGCCCTATTATTTAGAAGTTGTTTCACATAAGGTGAGTGAATCTCATATCAAATCAAGACCTTTAAAAAACTCCTTAGATCTATCATTTCTATAGTACCACATTCTATCTCATTATAATCTTGTTCCACACCATTAGCAGCATATGCCGTATGACTGCTAGGAAAGCTGATGGTGATCTTGGAACCCTGGGATGCCCCTCCTCTAACTCTGGCAGCACTGGCTGTTCCCCTCTCTTCCTCTCCCCTCCCCTCCCCTCCCTTCCTTTCCCTTCCCTTTCCTTTTTTCCCCAGTGCAAGTGGTTGAATCCAGGATGTTATGCATGCTTGGCAGTGATCTATCACTGAGAGGTATTCCAGCTCATGCTTTTGCTCTTTTGTAGTGTGTTCTTGGACAGAAACTGAACTGATTATTTGGAGACAACTCATCCATGTAATTCTCATGCTCCAAACTTGTTAGGTTTCCAATTCTGTAGTATGGGTTGTAGAGACCTTCCTGACTGCTCACTACTTTGCTCTGTAGCCTTGTTTTCTAGCCGCCTTCTCTGTTCATTTTCCTGGGGCCTACCTGAACTGACTTTCTGTGACTTAATTTTGTCTCATATCTTTCTCTGCCTTGTTCCTTCCTGGCAATATCTGTTCCTCTATATCTTTGCTCTTACTCACTTCACTCCTTCTTTCCTGTTTTCTCTTTACTCACACTCAAACCAGTCCTTCTACCATGCTATCTTCATATCCTCCAATGTGTGCTTGGTTGCTCTGCCTGCAGTTAAGCCCCACAAAGGCAGCTCTTTAATTTCTATTGTTCATCACTGCCTCTCTTTACCCAATAAGAACCAGTGAATGAGTAACCTGCATGTGCTCTCCTTCCTTCTAGAGATGCAGTGATAGATCTTGCTTCTTTTGGACAGACACATAAAGCAAAATTTTCATAAATTTTAGTTTAATTGAATGAGAAAAAGCCAGCTTTGTATGGATGTATGTTTTGTTTTTGAATGCTAGATAAATGTTGGCTTCATGTTTGCAAATGATTCTAATAGAGGTTTAATTAAATAGAAGGACCACCAAGAAAGACTGTTGACATGTTCAGTCTTGAAAGTACCATAGTCTTCACAGTAATTTCTTAGGTAAGAAATTCAAACATTCAAAGGAAGTAACATCCTTTCTCCTCTCTTTTTAAGTGAGTGATTGCTATATTTTAATCAATCTGCTTTAACATGTATTCTCAGTTCGTGTTTTTAAAGCTTTATTTATATTATTTTATGTATTTAAGTGCTTTTTCTGCACACTAGAAGAGGACATTGGATCTCATTATAGATGGTTGTAAGCCACCATGTGCTTTCTAGGAATTGAACTCAAGACCTCTAGAAGAGCAGAGCTGGTTCTTAACCATGAAGCCATATCTCCAGCCTCTCATTTCATTTTTAGGACAAATTAGGGTATATAGTTTTATAATCCTTTTAGAGATAAGGAAGTTGATCTTTGGAGAATTTCCATGCTCACCACAGGTCAAGTAAGGACAGAACCGGAACACAGTCACTGGCCTCACTCCTGAAACTCATGCTCTTTATCTATCCTTAAATTCCCTCCTGTGGGTAACACTATGGGGAGAATTTCCTAGGTACACTTGAATTATTTTTATGGGCTATCAAAATTCTCATTTAAAAATGAAATTGGATCTTTGCATCTAAATACAGCACAGCAGGGATCTCTAACCCAAGAGATGGAATTATCTGATGAGCCATGAATTGGAGAGTTGATTCCCTTTTGAAAAATATTGTCTGCAAAGTGCATTATTGGTGCAGCTAACCCCAGCTGGACACAGAGCTGCATCGTGTAGGTAAGATGTCAAAGGGAAGGCTCTTGCTCCACATGACCTCTGACAATGGCAGGCTACCACACAGACTGCCCGTTAGACTTCTCCACATAGCAAGCTCTATGTCAGCACACTCTTCCCATTAAAAAAAATAAAAGTATGTGATATGGTCAAAATCATTTGCTGGTGTCAGATACAGCTGTAATGGAAGGCCTATCTGCTTTGGTGCTCCAGCCCCATTGGGTATTTCCCCTCTGAGCCACATAGGAGACACAGAAGAGAGGTGAAGCTACTGGGAATGAAATCATTTCACTTATTCTGCTTGTTCTCCAGTGAATGAAAGTGAGCTCAAAGAGAAGTGAGACAGGGTCAGTAAATGTCTCAGTGTGTAAAGGTTCCTGCTGCCTGATGACCTGAGTTCTATCCCTGAGAGATGGTGAGTGAAAGGAGAGAATTGGCTCCTGGAACTTGTTCCCTCTCTCCCATATGTGTTTCATATATATATATATATATATATATATACTAAATTTATAAAAAAAATTAAAAAGAGGTCTGAGGCAATGGCTCAGGGGTTAAGAGTGAAAGATCCTTAGAAAAATGTAACAGGTCACAAAGACCCTGAAACTGGGAAAAGAGATTTTACTATTAGCTGAACATAATAGCCTGAACATTTCTCGAATCTGTGTGCTTGCCCCTACTGTTCTTTGAATGCATGTATTTGCCAACTGCTACAGATCATTACCAAATGTTTGTGGTTTGGTTGATGGATTGAGACACAGCTCACTGCCAAGTGTACATGGTTTAAAATTTCACTTCTGCACCTGTGCACCTGAGTGTGACAGTCTTCTGTGTACCCATTTCATCTTCCTTATCCATGACATTTTCTTTTGTACCCATTTTTCTTTAGAAAAGAATAGATATTGTTAAATCAGGAAAATCTCCTACTCCTCTTCCTTTCTCCCCTTGAGGGACCATAAAAACCGGGTGCTCTTTTCCCTCGGGATCGACTCCTCTATCCCCGGAGCTCTGGCTTGCCCAGAATAAAGCCTCGTGTGATTTGCATCAAGTCTGGTCTCCTGTGAGTTCTTGGGGGAAGTTGCCAATACCCTGAGACTTGAGTGAGGGTCTCCCTATGGGGGTCCTTTCAAGAGCACTGACTGCTCTTCTAGGAGACTCAGGTTGAGTTCCCTGTCCTCACATGGTAGCTCACAAATGCCTGGAACTCCAAGATCTGACACCTTCACACAGTCATACATGCAGGCAAAACATCTGTGGAGAGCCTTCTGGTGGCCACTTGGCAGGAATCTGACATTGGCCAAGGACAAAAAAATGGTCTTCTGGCAGGAATCTGACATTGGCCAAGGACAAGGAAATGGTCTTCTGGCAGGAATCTGACATTGGCCATCACAAGGAAGAAAGTTTTCACAAGAATCTAACTTTAGTCTATAATAGGGAAGTAGGGTAAGGCAGGAATTTTAATCTTAGGGTAGAACAGAAGAAGTAGGCTTCAGGCAAGATTTTGGGCTTGGACAAAGAAGTGGGCTCAAGTATTTTGGTCATTATGACAAGACCTTTTAAACACCTGTCACAGGAGTAATCACTGGACTTTGCTTACTATCTTGCTAGTTCCTTATTGTACTGCTTGCCCTTAATACTTGCATGTAATTAAAATGCTATAAAAGCAGATTGGGAAAATTAAATTTGCCTTCAGTCTTAGCATTGACTGGGGTCATGCTACAATGTTGTCTGTCCTTTTTTCTTTTTAATCCTCACTCCCGCGCTAGAGAACCAGTTGACTGACTGAGCAGGCCTGGTCAAACACCAATGCACAGAAAATAATAAATCTTTATAAAAAATTAGAAAGAAAGAGTGTCTCAGTGAAATCAGGTGGAACGCATACCACAAACAGCAGATGTCAACGGCAGCCTGCTTTTCTTAAAAAAGCTACTTGTTCACTCTGTTTTTTTTTT
>CACVCL010032414.1:0-16903 GCA_902729485.2 Mus minutoides | reverse complement strand
CACACACACACACACACACACACACACACACACACACACACGCACACACACACCATGGCTCAGCACTGCTTGCTGTTCTGCAGGTGCACCGTAGCTATTTTTGCGGCCATGTCTGCATGTACTTCCCCACCTAGTTCAGGATCCAGCTCCAGCCTCCTCCCTTCCTTCTTGAGTTTTTCCTGGAGAACACTCTGTATCCACTGAAGTGCTTGTCTAATGTCTGTCACCTCCCCTTGCCTCTGTCTATGAGTCTGTGGAAACCCCGGGGGAGGAATAACCGACTTTGTCTTGGAGAATTCAGAAAGGATTCTTGGGGGACATGTAGGAGTTTGTCAGCTAGACCAGATATGATGACGATCCCACATGATTCTAGAATGAACCCAGCTGACACAATCGCATCCCTCATTCTCTCTCAACCATTATCCTGCTGAATAGTCTGCTATAGGTGGATCCACGACTACCCCAGCAGCCGGGGAAGGCTCCACAGACAAGAAATTGCTTGCGTGCTTTGAAGTGTTCATCCAGGAACCTGGCACAAACTGGGCTCCACCAGCTCATTCTTCTCCCAGAGTACAAAGGTCTTAAAGCTTCGGTCCAGTGCTACCCTCCCCCTTGGCTCTGCACATGGGGAAGGACCATGTTAATGTTTCTCACTGGTTTCAAAATGGCCTTGAGTATGCTGGCAGTTTCTAACACACAGTCTGTTGACTTGATTCATATTAAAGATGCTATTTCTCTGATAGACAGTGAGAGGCTATTCTGCAACGTTTGAACTTTGCTTCACTGTGAGAGTCCCACTCCCTCGAGCTCGCCTTCCCCTTTAAGCAGCATGCCACTGTTCCAGAGTGATGCCTTTGAAATAAATCCTGTTTGAGTAATGTTTCTCTTGGACTCGTAAAATCTTTATGGCAATCTCTCCTCGTCTCATAGACTCAGAGAAGGAAGCAAGAGCCAGAACCACTGAGCTACAAGTGGGGAAGGTGGCATTTTCTCCTATGGGTCACACATTTAACAGTTTTGGAATGCAGATCCAATACTGAGTACACATTAGCATGTGCTAGTGTGCACACTCACATGAGTACACACACGAGAGAGAGAGGGAGGTGCATGTATACATGCATGCACACACACACACACACACACACACACACACACACACACACACATATATATATATATATATATATATATATATATATATATATATATATATATATATATATATATACATATATATATATATATATGATCTAGCTCTGTCCAAAGTGCTGAATCTGTAAACTGCAATTACCTACCTAATCTCTGATTAAAGAGTAGCTGGTAAGGAAATGTGTTCAATGAGATCCACAGTTCAAATGCATTAACAGATCTAGCAATATGTATTGGGGCCAGCAGGGTTCTGCCCATAAAAGCACTGTCACTTCAAACATGACAACTTAGTTTGATCACTGGAACCCATGAAAAAAAAAAACAAAACAAAACCTGATGGGTGGCAGGCATCAGTAACCCCAGAGAGACCTCCTACCCCAAGGCATGTGATGGAAACAGGAGAAATGGCCAGGTGATGGCCCAGTGGCCTGGAGTACTTGGCACAGTGACAGAAACAAGGGAGACACTACCTCAAAAAGTCAGAGAGAACCAGCTCCCAAAAGTTGTACTCTGCCTCTACACATACACAATGGCTTGCATAAGCACCCCAACAAAATAAAGAAAGAAAGATTTTAAAAAGAGCCAGTAATAGCCATATAAGGGGAAAGAACAAAATTCTAGCAAGGAAAGAACTACACTGTAGCTGCCCCCACGAATAAGACTAGAGAAACAAGTGGGAAGAACTCGACCTCCGACCCAGTTATGCAGAAGGACCCTTGACTCGAGGGTTGTGGCCACTCAACACTCAGCTTTGGCGTCCTCCTATTTAATAGGTATAATGCGATGACACTGAATTAGTTAAATCATAATCCGTGGTTTTCATGAGGTCACAGTCCGTGCTTGCTCAACAACCACTGATCAGCAGTCGATCCTGAGCAATTTACCTGACTTTGGAGCCCGAGGTTTCTCATTTAGAAATGTGGGATAATGGGTTCCCACAGGATTGTTGTACAGATGAAATATCTCGATGCTTGTAGGCACTTTGAATGTCATGCAAGCCCTGAGTGAATGCTTGCCTGTTAGCTTTAGGTGCGAAGCATCTTGCTGAGCTCTTCATGGCCTTCGTATCGTCTCTTCTCATTGACTTAATCTTTGTCATGTTGAGCATCCTTAACATCCCCTTTCTAGAAGGATGGGGTCAGGAAGCTCACCCAAGTTCCTCCAGTCAGTCAGTGGCATGTACAGAATTCCAAGCAATTCTTTCTTTCTCTAAAGCTAACACCTGGGTTCAAAGTGGAGCTTACTACAGTGGACTTTTGGGGTAGACCAGTTCTCCAAGGCAACCATCCAGGGAGATGGGGCAAGGGACATTCATACCTGTGCCTGAGGAGACAAAGCTGTGGGAACCAGGTGGGCACATAACTCAGGTTCTTATGAGACTAGAGGTGAGTTGATAGAAACAGAAAGAAAAGGCCCCAGCCCTTGGGGAGAAGAGCCTTCACCCAGAGTAAGCTTTAGTGGGTTCCTAAACCCCGAGGTTGGCAGGAATGGGGACCAGGGAATGTAAGAGAACAGAGAGATTGATGCAGACTAGCTAGACCACTTGGGTCACAACCAGGTGGGATGGCTTACCTTGCAGGGTAGGAACCATCATAGATTGACCGACAGGTGACTGAGGTCACCTGATCAGAGGGGAAGGCTCTCCCTCTGAGTTGTCATCTGAGGTTCTTAGCACTGAAACAGAATGGCTTAACCTGAAACTGCTAAGTGAGGGCATACAAAAGCCAGTCTCACACACTGTCTCTAGCTGAACAGAGTCTATGATTACACTGTCCTTGGTCCCACAAAGCAGGGAAGAGGGAGGTGCTCGAGTAGTGAGAACCGATTGCTACTCTGGGGGGTTAGAAGGTGTCCTTCTGTTTTATTCCGAGAGCATATGGTGTCATCCGACAGAGTCTTATGCCTGCGTATGTCCCCTGCTTTCCTTTCCATGTTAATTGCCAGGATTTAGATCACCAGCCCCTTTTCTCCTTAAGGCCATCTCCTAAACAATAGAGCCACTGGGAGTCTCTTGATTGAGGTTGGAAAGGTCTCAGCTCAGGAGGGTTTGTCTGGGCTGGCTTGTCCCAATAGTGACGATTCGGGGCTGTTCCAAGGTTCCCCTCAGGTGCCTTTGCAGCTCTGACCTTCCTGAGTCTTTCCCACACAGTCTGGACAGCAGGTAGGCGGATCAATGGGGACAACACATCTAAGGGCACTGCTCCCCAGGCCTCTGTCTGCTGCTTTCAGGCCTCATGGTTGGATCAATGGGGGAGCAGGTGGCTATGCTATGTCCTAACAATGACTTCTCTGCAGGGCCTTTGGTTTGTCCTTCTGTCAAGCTGAAGAGGTCACAGACAACTTTGCCCCACAGGCTGGAGGCTCCAGGGAGGCCCATGTTGGCATCTGATTCAAGTCAGCAGGAGACAGGAGCAGGGAGATCTCAGGAAGGGCCCCCCTCCCCCGCCACATGCAGGTTTCCCACCTCATGCTCAGACATCTCTCCTCATTTGATGGAGAGATGGAAGCACCCCCACACACACACCACCCCCATCTGATAAAGCGCAGGAGAAGGCCTGATGTGTCTGAGAAAAATAAAGCAGGAATTCTATTTATCTCAGACACATCAAGACTTGTGTCTACGCCCGGTGCTCACCTTCATGTGACATTGACCTCATGGGACAGGATGACCCCCTGGCTTTAGAGGGGTGGGGGAGAAGTTGAACAATTATGCGGGATAGGAAGTGCTTTATATGCTACCCAGGTGTGTCCCTCCCCTCCCTCCACACAATCCCAAAAGGTCACTTCAGCCCCTGGGTCTGCCTGACTTTCTAGCTCGGGGGACTGTGTTAACTGATAGCCATTTCTGAACCTTTCATTCCCATCACCGAGAGAGAGAGAGAGAGAGAGAGAGAGAGAGAGAGAGAGAGAGAGAGAGAGAGAGAGAGAGAGAGAGAATGAATGAATCTGAGCGGTTCCTCTCCTCAGATGATGTCCATGCCTCGTCCAATCAGCTCATGCTAGGGAGAGGCATGCTCAGCAGGTGGGAGCAGGAACCCATCTCCTCCATGACTCAGGCCTTGTTGAGGAGAAGAAAAGTCCTCAGGAAGGACTTAGGCCAGGCCAGCAACCCTTAGCCGAGCTTCTTCCTCAGCCTGACTTTCTGATTTCCCTTTGGGTTCCCTCCCGAGGTGATAGAGAAAACTGCTCTTTTCACCAGCCTCCTTGAACTAAACAAAATAATGCAGAGTAACAACCTAGTGAGCTGTGAAGAGAGCTTGAGAGCCATCTCCGGGTGTCCTCGTATCGACTTGTGTTCTCTGTATGGCTTTGAAGGTCTGCAGAAGAGAACCCTTGTGATTATTCTAAATCCTCTAAGTACCTAAGTCTGCCCCCCCCCAGTTCTCAGAATGATAATGCCCTGAGCTTTAGAGATATAATTAAGAGTAGATGAGCCTAAAAGAGGTTGATGATGATGAGTCTGGGCGACAAAGCTGTGTTGTGAGCATCAGGTCCCGATCTCCCCATGTGGCTGTGAGGAGGACGAGTCTGTCGGAGGAGACTTCAGTTCCTGGAGTCACTGGGCCCAGGAGTCCATCGCCTTCAATCCACCTAGCACTTGAGACACACAGTCCAAGAACCCAGCCCAAGGAGATGGGACTGCTGAGTCAGCGTTGGGCCGTAAGCTCCAGAACTCTGGACAGCTCCGTGCTGCTAAAGGATTGAAAGGAAGCCTGCCAGTCTGTTTCCTTCCAGTGGCCATTTGCCTTCTGCCCATCAAAGGCCAAAAGCATTCAGACAGCCCCTCTCATTACCCTTTACACACCTCCCAGTGCTTTCTCTGACCTTAGTACTTATGAAAGGTGTGGCTATCCCAACAGGGCAATACTATGTTTTATTTAATCTATTGACTGGACTGACCTAAATCTATATCATCTGTCACACCAAGAATGCTTTGACCTTCTACAAGAAAATGAATGCTTTCTGAACCAGAGTCTAGAAAGCAGCTTGGGTTTAGTTAGCAGTGAAAGTCTAGGACCTGGGTAGTACTGGGGCATTAAATCACCATCAAAACATGGCCTTGAGCCTGTAAGCTTTTGATTTGGTGTTGCAGTGGGAAAGAGCGACCACAAGAGGCAGTGGAAAGAAGGTGGTAGACTCAAATAATCTGAGTTCGTCCACTTGATAGCTGTGTGACCTCAGGCAAGTAATTTAACCTCTCTGTGCTTCCTTCCGTCTTCACAGCCTCTGCCTCATGAGACTGATGTGCTAGTTATACGTGTCAGTGTGTATGAGATAACTAGAATGCTATCTGACATACAGTAGGTGCTCAAAGTGGAGTCTGTTTCCCCAGGAACTGCTCAGGTACCTTATCCCACACCTCATTCTTATCTCAAGATAAAACCCAGAAGCAGAGTTAGGGATCCCATTAAGCAGGAGAGAAAACTGAATCTATCACACTCAGTAAATTGCTCAAGGCCACATCATTGGTCAGTGTCGAGGACAGTTCCTGTGATGGAGAGTCTGGCTCTCATCTCCCCAGTGACTGCCTCCCTTCCTGGCCAACTCTGCCTTTCATAAAGAGCGCAACCTCACCTGTCCACTGCTGGCTCTTGGTACCACTGGAGTAGTGCCGTCTCTGGAATGTACACAACACTTTCTGCCCTGACAAGGTGGACAATCCAGTTTCCGTGGCTCTGCTTCTACGTCACATGACACTGAGAATGAGCAGCAGACTCTGTGGGTCAGCAGTGGCCCAGCCCTGGCGGGACTTGTGGGGCTGGAGCCACCAGGTCCTTACAGGTAGGCCTTGGGGAATGTCTTGTTGTCCCTCCCTAATCCCTGGCATCACCCAGGTGAGGCCACTTTCTGACAAACTTGAGAGCTTTTCTAAATCTCATCTGAACTCAGGCACAAATTCAAAATATAAAAACAAGGGTCTAATGATACTCTGTTAGACTTGCAGACAGGAGCCTAGCATAAATGTCCTCTGAGAGGCTCCATCCACCAGCTGACTGAAAAAGATACAGAGTCCCACAGCCAAACACTAGACAGAGCTTGTGGAAGAGTTAGGGGAAAGATTAAGGTCCCCAAAGGGATAGGAACTCCATTGGAAGACCAACAGAGTCAACTAACCTGGACCTCTGGTGGCTCCCGGAGCCTGAACCACCAACCAAAGAGCATACATAGTCTGTACCTAGCCCTCCATGCCACCACATAAATAGCAGATGTACAGCCTGGTCTTCTGAGGAGTTCCCCCGACAGCTGGAGCAGGGGTGGGGGTGGGGTCTGTCCCTGACTCTGTGGTTCTTGTGGATCCTGTTCCCCTAACTGGGCTGCCTTGTCTGACCTCAGTGGGAGAGGAGGTGCCTGGTTCCGCAGTGGCTTAATATGCCAGGGTGGGTTGGTACCCAGTGGGGCCTCCCCTTTCTTGGAGGAGAGGGAGATGGGAAGGGGTTGTGCAAGGTGTGGCTGTGATCAGAATGTGTAGTGAACAAAGAAAGGAAGGAAAGAAGGAAGTAAAAACAAACAAGGCTCTAACAGTCCCCGACTCCATCATGTTGAAGGAAGGCAATGCCTGCCCCTCTCTGCCTCTCTCTCCCCTCTGCCAGCTGCAGCTCTAGTCCTGCTTCAGTCTCTCGCCCTCCAGATTCATTTCAGGAAACACCCATCCACAGAATCACACTGCCTTCCAGCCACATTGGTTCCAGGGCAAAGCTCAGCTTCTCAATCAGAACCTTCCTCCCAAGCCAGAACAGCTTCCTGTGATGTAATCTCTCCCTCTGCCAATGAGAGAGGTGAGCCCACCTTTTTTCGAGGGAAACTGGATTCCTGAAGGCCTTCAGCAAAGGGGTAATGCCTGCAGAGCACTTAGAAGAGAGGGTACCTCGAGTACCCCACGGCTGCTCATGAATGGTCCGTTCACTGCAGAGGAGCTGGGCACCCAGCCCCCGCCAGGAGCTCCCTCCTACAGCACCATTCTCAACCGAAGTCCCTGCCAGTGTTCCTTGATGCTGACCCTCTCTGTGCACTTACCTTCCATACATCACAGATCTCAGCCTTTCCCCTAAAGCATTCAAGGTATACCCTATCTTTGGGGCTCCCCTGAAGGACATTCTGCCCAGGGTGTTTAGAGAGCAGAGATGGCAGAGGGGACAGATGAGCTGTGGAATGGAGTAAGAGCCAGGGGACAGAAAGGCTGTGTGATTGGAGATTCTTCTGCCCCCCTTGACAGGGCAGTGTGGGTTAGAGGCACCTGGCCAGGTTCTTCAGCACAAATGTACTTGCCGCCGTAGCAGGGAAGGGCTGCTCGGGAGACCACTGAGCTCTTTCAGGCTCACTGCTGCTGCTAATTGCAGATAATGCATTAAAAATACAGGACAGTGTCTGTTCATCCTGACATGGGTATCAGGTAGTTCATGTGGTTTATAATGACAGGATGTGAGCCAGCAATGTTGCTGCAAAAAGAGTGTCGGGAGTATGCTTGGAAATGTCAGGCTCAGGTGTCACCAGCCAAGCATAGAATGTGTGTCTGGATACATTGGGGATCTGTGGCTGTGCTCTGGTGTCTGCAACAATCTCAATATTCACCCATTCTCCAGAAAGCACAAGATGGGCATATAGCTAGTGTCTATATATTTCATCTGCAGAGTGGAATGTTTAAAGTGCCCTGCAGTTGGGAATGTGGTTCAGTGGCCCAGTTCTTGCCTGGCGTGGGCTGAAGTGGGATAGGGAGAAGGATCAGCCTCTGAAGTATACAAGGATGAAGACCTGAGCTCAGATCCCCAGCATCCACACAAAAGGCTGGGTGTGATGTCGGTGCATGCTCTGTTCCCAGTGTTGGGAGGCAAAGATAGCAAGATCCATGGAGCTTGCTGGCAATCCAGTTAGCCAATTTGTGAGCTCCGACTTCAGTGAGAGACCCTGTATTGTCCTGTCCTGTGCTGTGAGAGTTTTCACCCTGTGTAGGAGTCGGGGTGGGGGTGGGGGTGAGTGACCAGGCAATATCCACTCACTTTTTTTTGTAAGGTCCCAATGACCAACCAAAGTCCTCTGTGAGGAACCCTTGAGTATATAAGGCTTGCTCACTCACAGTGGGTAAGGGCTTGTGGTCTAAAGCTTCGGTGATCTTAAAGCAGCCACAATGGAAAATTGGAATGCACCAGGGATGGTGGCTTCCCCAAAGATGCACAGAGGACACCTCCTCCCCTACTCTGTCCCTGTTTATGAATATAGCTCCTGCTAGAGATCTCAAGGCCGTGTGCAATTAGGGAAGAACTGCAGAGAATGGGTTAGAAAGAATGTCTGGGTACTGACATTCTTCTCTGAGTGAGGTCCCGTGATCTTTCTACTTCTCCCTTCTCTAAGGGAAGATCAACAGTCAACAAGCCCTACGGCGTGATCTCTTGTGAGCAGGCCCAGATGAACTCCTGAAGATGGCAGCCATGTAATTAGGAGGATAGTCCTGTACAACACCTTGACACAAAAAATAATCTGGTGAACAACTGAGGGAGACATTGTGGTCAACCTCTGGTCTCTAAACACACACACACAAGCACACACACACACACACACACACACACACACACACATGTACATATGTGCACACACCTGGAGACACACACAAACACACACAGACACATGCACATACACACAATGTGTGTGCACACACGGGCACACACACATACATACACACAAGCACACACACACAGATATATACACACAAACACATGCACATGGCACACACTTGCTGCCACACACTTGCACACTCACCTGCACACATGTGCATGTGCATGCACACACAGAAGTGCCTGTCTCATTCAGATTTGGGGTTTTATTTGTGTTGGTTCTCCCCTGTTGTTCCCTTGCTTGCTTGTATAGACCAGCTGACCAGCCTGACTTTGACCTTGCCTCAGCTGATCTCCTGTGTTAGCCTCCTGAGTTTACATCTGCACGGTCAGCCACTCTAGGACTTTTTTATTAAGATAATTACAACAAATTGCTTCAAACAGTAGCAGGCACGGCGTAAACATGAAAGTTTATTATCTTTTCAATCTGTGGGAAGCCCTGTATGAGGTTTTAGGACACTAGGTGTGTGAGCCAAGGTTATTACGCACCTCCAAGCTGGGCAGACAGATAATAGCTACAGCTCACTCTGCATTGAGAGAGCCATCGGTGGACGTTATAGATGCTATAGAGCACAGAGGAGAGTGAGATGTATCATCAGATGGCACTTGCCTCTCCAGCCTGATGACCTTAATTGGGTCCCCAGGATCCACATGATAGGAAGAGGACTGACTCCCATAAGTTGTCCTCTGACCTCTTCCACGTGGGCATTGTGACACATTTATGCATGTACATGTGTATGCATGCTTTCACACTAGATAGATAGATAGATAGATAGATAGATAGATAGATAGATAGATAGATAGATAGATAGACAGATGTAGAATGCTAGAGTATCAGGTACAATGATCCTGAGCACTAGAGAGATTAGGATGACATATTTAGTTGGAAATATATGGTAGGACCTCAAAGCAGGTGTATCAGCTATCTACTACCTATAGCCAATTAGCTCCAAACCTAGCAGTTTGGGATAATGTTTATTCTCTCCTATTGCCTAGGTATGGCTATGTAGGATTCTTGGGTTTTAGATTTCCACTAAGTTCAGATCAGGCTGTCCAGCAGGACTCCTGTTGAAGAAAGGAGGGCTTCCAAGCCAGTCTGCCTACTGGCTCCTGCTCCCCGTTGCTGTTGAGAGGAGACCACCTCAGCTCCCTTCCACAGGGCAGCTCTGACAGGCTGCTCTGCTCATCAGAGCAAGCCAAAGAGAAGATGACAGAAGTCACGGTCTTTTGTATATAACCTGCTATCAGAAGTGACATCCCACTACTTTTGCTGTATTCAAGTCATTAGAAGCGAGTCTCTTGGTCCAGACCACACACAGGGGAAGAGGAAGGCACCAGAGCAAGGACGGAGCTCCGGGGAGGTCATTTGGAGTCACTTTTGAAACTGTAGACCACAGTCTGCCTGCTGGCCCCTGCTGATTCCTGTCTCTTCCATGTGCAAAATGGTCACTCGTGCCCAAAGTCACAGGCCATTACGAAATCCCCATGCGAATCTGGTCCATTCTGTGGGTGAGGTTACGGCCTCCATTCTTAAATAATAGAGACTCCAGAAAGCTGTCCATTTGGATTTGACAATTTTCAAAAGGGATCCAAAAAACATGACCCTTCTCCAAATGCCTTAACATGGGATTGGACTGGGTCGACAACATCACATATTCCTATTCAGAATGAAGGGCACCACGAGGCACAGAGGAGTCACTGGCCCACAAAGTGTGGACATTTTCTTTATCCCATTTGAAAGCCTGGGACAGCTTTCCAGTCAGGACTCCTGCTTCCAAGCCCCAGCTTCCTCCCCTAAGTCCTCCTTCTTCCCAAAGCATGTGTTTGTGGGGGCTTAGCTCTCCCTCCAATAGACCTTTTAAATATCGTACTGGCCCAGGTGTAGTACCATGTACCTGTCATCTCAGCACTCGAGAGACTGAGTTAGGAGGGTCACTGTGAGTCTGAGGCCAGCCTGGGATAAATTACAAGACTGAAAACAAAATTATTGATGAATTAACTGGTTTTTAAAAGAAATTTAATTTTGTACTCTCTCGGCCCGCTTCAGCCCCAGCTGTCAGCATTTTCTCTATTAAGACTTTTCTTGAAACCTTTGGAGAGTTTGTATGTGGGGGTGGGGGTCCCCTGTAATTCCCTGACATCACCTTCATAGTCACTGGGATTGTCTCCAAATCAAAAAAAAAAAAAAAAAAAAAAAAGACTCTAGCCCTAGGGACCACCTACGCTGCAGCTTGTGACCCACCTAAAATGTACCAGGACCCAACCTGAGATGTTTCATGTCACTAGGGCTTGAGCTTATTTCTTCACACCTGGATTAGATAGGGACCATAAGACCACGAGACTCACTTTTAATGAATTGATCATAGCAACAGCTCTGTTGAGCTCTGTCTCCAGGAACCTGAACCTCTGAAGTCTTAACCATTCCCACCCCAGCTAGAAGCCCTTAAAAGCCCTTTTGCTCCCAGGAGAGAGGACTATCAAAAGAAGCACCCTGGTCCCTCTCTATCCCAGGGATTTCCTCTCAAGAATGGGGTAAGAAATTCCATCTAACCCTGGACACCTCCTCTTTGCCATGAAACCACAGACAACAGTCTCGCTAAACTGTGCCTTACAAAGGACCCCTTCCTGCTGGTTTCTAATACACACTCTTCCTGTCCTCCCGGCTCCTGCAGGCAGCACGCTCCACGTCTTGCTTTCAACACTCTGCTTGCACTTTTGAAGATTTGTCTTAACAATCTTTCCAATGCACCCTCAGCCCCTCCCTGGTCCAGACATGTGGTTCCACAGCTAGCCCACACTTTATAAGTCTATGGCGTGGCTCTCTCCTTACCTTGGTGCCAAACTCTGCATCCGCTGACTGTTCCAGGTAATAAACGACCAGAAATCTTAGTGGCACACAGCATGAAAAACCTCTCAGGCTCTGCGTGTTGGGAATTGGGTGCATCCTAACTGGGTCACAGGCTGCAGATAGGGGGTCCCTAGGGCTACAGAGGCCAGTTCTTTGTCTGGATACAGTCCAGTTCCTGGCTCTCTCTTGGTTCTTGGAAGGATGTAGTTCCTTGAAGACCAGGCTGAGTACCTCAGCTCCTGCTGAGTGTCACTATGCCACTGCCATCTATCCTCTGTGCCTTGCCATGGGAACTTCTTTCATGGGCAGTTTTCCATGTGTCAGTGTGCTTCAAGCAAGAGGAACTCAGTTAAAGTCATAGGATTTATAGCTTAATATTTTGTTTTTAAAAATGACATGATTGGGGAAGAAGCTCAGTCAAACAAAGGTCTGTATTTTATCCCCAGAACCCAAATAAAAGCCAGGTAGGACAGTACATTCTTGTAATCTCATCTCGGGCCAGAGACAGGTAGACACTTGGCAAGCTCTTGCCAGTAAGAGAGCATGTATGTGCATGTGTGTTTGTGCATGTGTGTTTGTGCATGTGTGCATATATGTATGGGCGTGTGTGTGTGTGTGTGTGTGTGTGTGTGTGTGTGTGTGTGTAGAGACTCACATTTGTACACCCGCTTACATTTGTGTATGTTTTGAGCACCTACAAATTGACAGATTGTCTTGTGGCTTCCACACCCGTGAACATGCACAAATGGTAGCCCAACACTTTTGTACTTTCGTCTTTATTGAAATGGAATCTCTAGATGCAGCTCACACAGAGATGGGCAGGGAAACACAGGCTGAGCTATCAAGAGGTGGAGCCACTAAGAGCATCCTACAAGCCCAGGGACAGTGAGACTGGTTTCTGACCTGATTATGTCATATCTGACTCCCACAGGTGACAGGCGACCAGGCAAACATGTCACTGTTAAAGGGGAGAATCTCAGAAGCATAGCGAGCCAGTCTGCATAGCAGAGATTATACCAGGAACCTTGAGTGGAGACAGCAAAGCTGTTGGGGGGGGAGGGTGAGGGGGGTTTAATAGGAAGTTCACTGTCAGTACATCCCAACTCAGAGATCAAGGGCAGCCTCAGAGTCTCCTGGTCTCTTTGGGTGATCTGTTTCCTTAAGGTGGTACATTCTCCTTCTTTAAACAACTATTCAGCAGACTATGCCAAATGCCACCACCCACCATTACCAAGGGCAGCCCCACCCACCCCACCCCCACAGCACATTTACAACAATGGCCCTGGCTTATCTTCAGCTCTCCTGAAGGTCAGATCTTATCTATGGAAGTGTGACAAGAAGTGACAGGCCAAGAAAATGGGGCACCCAAACCTTTGTGACCTCACCTTGGTGACCACACCCTGTCTATGGATCTTCCAGGCCAGAGAACGAGAGCTTTAATCCCCTAAACAGTTGAGGTTTTAGTGGATGGCGCAGCCAACAGAAAGATCCCAGTGTGGCTGAATGACATTTTCACATCGATCCTCTGCAACCTTGATCTACTTCTCTGTTGGGATTTGAGGGAAACCCAATAAATGAAATATACTTATTTCCCTCTCCAGAGCAGAATCAATTGGCAGATGACAGGAAAGCAAGAGGAGGGTCCACTTCATTACTGAGGAACTGATCAACAGGCAGGCCTGACCTCACTACGGGGACAGGAAGGGCCAGAGGTAGGACTGGAACAAAACAGCATGGCCCTCGTGCACATGTGAGGCCACATAAAGCACTCCTCTGAGACATTCTGGTACCCATGCTTACCAGCCCCCTTTCTGGGGAGAATGAATCACAGAGCAATCTCACAGTTGCCACACTGGGTTTTTTGCAATGGTCTCTCCAAGCAATTCCCAATGGAGGCCCTCATTAACTTAGCTCTTGGAGGGGAACGTGAGTCTATTAGCCTCATGTCTTCTAGCTTTGCCTCCTCTTCCTGAACTCATCATGGGAGATTGGCACTTGATAGTCTCTGAAGATTCTAGAATGATCAATAATACACATCATAGATGGAAGCGCATGGCTCCTTTCCACCACGCTGACAGAACTCTGTGATCCCCAGCTGTGTTCACATTTCCCATGAACTTGCCAAGCCTAGCACCCACACTTCATCTTACACAGGCGCTCTGGCATGTCCCAAGTCCCTGTGATACCACCACCAAGGGCTTTCCCCACAGGACTCAGTATCCTTAACTGTGCTTTAAACATAGGTGCTGGGATGGTTAGATGGCTCCACCGGTAAAGGTGCTTGTTTGCCATGGAACCTGACAACTTATTTGGAACCCACGTGATAGAAGAGATCCAAGCCCTACTAGTTATCCTCTGACCTATACACACACACACACACACACACACACAATGTGCATGCATGTACATATATGCACATGTCCTCTACCCAACCTGTCATTGTCTCATCACCTGGCTGCCACTACTGATAACTCCAGTGTGTTGGCTGACTTTTCTGTCTGTTCCTCCCTTGATATATGTCCCTAGTAGTAGAAACTACGGGTATGATGCAGGAAACCTTTCACAGTATTGGATATATTGATGACTACACAGAGAGAGGTGTCAGAGAAGACTAGTTATGACGATGGTGTTGGGCCCAGAGGCTCAGTCTCTGTCTTCTCAAGGGCAGGGCATTTCGCTGGGTTGCCTACTCTCCATGGGTGCATCATGTTCGATGCAAGCTCCCTCTCCCCACTCTTTGTGTTCCTTCGCTGTCATCCACTATGGTCATTAGGCGCCAATAGGGTCAACCCCTCCTATTGTCTTTAAGCATGTCCTCAAGGGTGCCCTGCATCCTGTTGACAAAACTGACTTGAACTCCCACATTCTCGTAACTGGAAAGGGAAAGCACAAGGTCTCAGAGCAGAGTATGATGTGCCATGTAATCTTCCACTAGATACCTGCCATTCAGGAGCGAGCAGTGAGGAAGCAGGAAAGTCTATGTCTCAGTACCAGACGGGGGGGGGGGGGGAACAAAAGGGGATGTTGTCTGAACCTACATTTTAAGGGTTAGTAACCAAGGGTTGGAGACAATAAGGCAGAAGCGAGGCAGAGGAGCAAGGCTGTCAATAGTGTCTTCTAGAAGTACGCCAGCTGGCATTCTTAGTCCCTGCGTCTTAACACAACACCTCTGTAGAGCTTGATCACTTGCTGCCTGCGGGAGCTTATCCCTTCTGACCATGCTGAAGACAATAAGACTGGAAGGAAGATCTTAAGGTCGAGCCTAGCCTATGATAAATATCTTTAATTTTAGCCTCTCATCCATTGCTTCAGACTTCACAAGGACACGAGCTAGGTTTTGGCCATGGCAGTTGTCACACAATGGCTCAGCTGTAGGATCCGCATTGTACTTACCTGGTTGCCACAGCCTCCACTTCCTTCTCCTTGGAGGGCAGAGCCTCTGCTTTTAAGCATTAGCTTAACATTCCCTTAGCTGCCAGACACTTTCCTCCCAGCTCCTTGGACTGCTCCCTTCACTCAACAGCAAGGAAACTTTCTAGGGCAAATTGACTAGCAAGGTAGGGTACCATTGCCTAGAAGCAGCACCACCTATTGAGTATGCAGAACTGTACTGCCTCATCCAGTCACTAAGATAACTCGAGCAGGTGCTGTACCCAGCTTTCGAGGAGGAGGCTGGGGCTCCCTAGGAGACACAAGGCAGAGGTGGGGAATGAGTGTGGGTTGCAGTTTTTTGAGAGGAAGGAAAACACTTAAGTCTGATGATCTCTGTCTTTTTCAATGAAGCAGAAAATGAGAGGGCGCAGGAGAAGCAGAGCCAAGCTGGAGCCCCAGCTGTAAGCCACGGAAAAGTGGGGATTTTACCAACATAAGAACTTCTTGGGTGGCCTCATCCCTCCCCCCCAACACCTCCCACCCCCACCTTCCCACTCCTCCACCCCGCCGCCCAAGCTTCTTCTTCAACGTCACTCCCGCTCCTGTATTCTATAACCTTCTCTTTCATTGGGTTCTCGAACTGGGCAGGAGCATCCCAAAGCCCCTGTCCCATGGACCTGGCATGTGGGAACCCAAACAACTTGATTCTGAGCCCAGAGTTGTAATCAAAATCAAAATGGCTGCCTGCAGAGATGGCACAATGCCTTCATAGTTTGACCCCATTCCCAGGAGACGCCAAGCCACAGCAGAAGCTGGGAATTTTATGAATAAATCTCTGAGCCAATCACTCTACTTTGGTCACAGAAGCAGCAGTGTCGCTCCTCATGCCCAAATGACTTGACGCATGTGCTTGACCACCCTGGTCAACCCAGGCCATTTGGGTCCTGCAGCTAGTTCCCTCTCTTTTTTTTTTTTTTTTTTTTTTTTGGTTTTTTCGAGACAGGGTTTCTCTGTGTAGCCCTGGCTGTCCTGGAACTCACTCTGTAGACCAGGCTGGCCTCGAACTCAGAAATCCACCTGCCCCTCTCTCTCTCTCTCTCTCTCTCTCTCTCTCAAAGCCAGTCTTCCCAAGACTCGACCTCAATCAAACCACTTACTCTCATAGCATAGCATCCAAGGACACTCGACCATACAGGACACCAGGGCCAGAAAGCCAGTTAAATGATGTTTTATTGCTGTGAACTGGTCTCGGCTGATTCCAGGAAGTTCTCCTTCCTGCCTCGACATTGGCTGCGTCTGCGGTAGGCATCCCGCTCCTCGAAGTACTTTGCCCGCATAAGCGCAGCCTTCTGTTCGTAGGGCTTTTTGTCTGCTTCATTAGTTTTGGACCACATCTTCCCGGTAGCCTTGGCCACCTGTACCACGGTCCAGTTGGGGTTCTCTTGCTTCAGTGTGGTATAGTGGTCCAAGGAGAAGAGCAGGAAGGAGGATGGGGGCTTCCGGGGTGCCTTCGGGTCCCTTTTTCTTCTCTTTGTTCTCTTGCCTACGTGATTCTTCATTTCTTGCTTGTACCGGGCTTTGTCGAGATTGGCTAGGGCTTCAAACTTTGCCTTTTCGTGCTCTGAGATGGATCTCCATTTTTCTGAACACTTTCTAGAGAATTCTTGAAAGTCAAGGTAGGTATTTGGATGTTGCTCCTTGAATTTGTTTCTGAAATGCAGCATAAAATGGATGTAAGAAGACACATTCACCTTGGGCCTCAGCTGGTCTTTTTTCCCCATGTTGATACAACCATAATGTCCTTCGCTGGATCCTGCTGATCTGGATAGCAGAGATTTCTGTCTCTGCACCCAAGGAGCAATCTAGGAGGTGCCCTACTTATGGTGAAATTTCCTCTGTATGTGAGCCTCAGCCGGGGCCCAGGTTT
>CACVCL010032413.1:0-16922 GCA_902729485.2 Mus minutoides | reverse complement strand
TCTCTTCCCACTGATGGCCAACTAGGCCATCCTCTTCTATATATGCAGCTAGAGACGTGAGCCCAGGGGGTACTAGTTAGTTCATGGTTATTCTTCCACCTATAGGGTTGAAGACCCCTTCAGCTCCTTGGGTACTTTCTCTAGCTCCTTCTTCCTTGGGAACCCTGTGTTCCATCTAGTCCTGCCTCTATCTCTGACTTGACTTTGGGAGTGCTGAAGTTTATAGGTGTGTATAGACTTTATCCAATTTGTTTATATTTTAAGTCTATATAATTTTACAACTTGCACAAATATCTGAGGATAAGGTATAAAAGTCATGGAAATAAGATTTGAATGAATAGCTGAGATATAAATACTAAAGAATAAGATTGTACCAAAACAAAACAAAAATTGCTCAAAAGGACTCGTGTTTGCATGCATGTGTTTGCATATATATGTGTAAAGCAAGTGCCTAAAAATATTTAATGAGGCATTGCAAAATAAATCCCTCCACCTTGTCACAAGGGAGGCAGAGTCAAGGTTCAGACAACTGTGTTTAGAAACTTTGGAACCATGTGTTTAAAGAATAAGAGCCAAGCACGTCATAAGCTCAGCGTGTGCTCACTGCCTGTTCACAGAAGCTGGCTTCTACGTGCCAGCTCTCTGCTGACATTTGGAATACTGTCTAGCTAGATTTCAAACTGTCACAACTCAGTTTCCCAAAAACTTATATGCTCCATCTTTTGGATTGTTTTATAAAACTACTTAATTTTGGTTCTGTTTTTATAAAATTACTTTATTTTGGCCTTAGGTCATGATCTTAAAATTTATAAATGTACATATCGATTTAATATTTATAAACATTAAAATGTTCCGTCTTTCCTAAGCTGTTAACCTTCCAGACAGATATGCTTATTCCATGACCATCTCATGTTCTGTTGTGAGGTACCATCTCATCTTCACAAACACCTTGTCAAAGAAAATTCACGTTATAACAGAAGCAGCTAACTATGAACTAACTGCTCTGAATATCTCAGGCATTGTTCTTTTGAAAATCTCTATTAACTCTCATAGGCATTACTGAGAAGTTCCTTGCTGGAGCAATTCAGGGAGTGAACACAGCTCTCAGAGACCCCTTGAAGCAATCCATGTGTGAGAGGACAGACATGAGCTGTCTGCAGGAGAAAGAACACTCAGCCTGTTATAAGGGGCTCAGTCTCTCTTTTATCCTGAGTGCCTGGGAAAACAGACTCTCTCCTGTGCCTGGAAAGCTGGAGAACAATTTCCTGTCTCAGTCAGGGACCTGATTTTCCAACTTGTCCAATTTTCAGTGAAGTAGTAGTTCTTGAAATGTTGTCCCAGCCAGAAGAAATGACATCACCTGGGAACTTGTTCTCACTTGTGAGAAATGCAATTCTCAAATTGTAACTGCAAGCCTGTGAGTCAGATCTCTGAAAATGGGACCTAGCATGCTGTATTCTAATGAAGCCACCAGGACTGTGAGACAGGCCTGGGAACCCCTGGGCTCTGAAACATCCTCTGATTGGCTGACAGATCAGTGTTAGAGACATAAGCCACCTGGCCTGTCAGGATGTAGCAACCCACATAGTCATTTGTAAAGTACAGAAAGTCAAAATGTGTGGGATGAGTTTAGCAATTTTAAGGAGATTCACTGACTGACCAATCAGTAAGAAAGGGGTGAGAAATAGATAGGTAATCACTTTAATCCCAGCAACAGCTCTATTAGTTTTGCTAATAAACCTGGAGACCTAAAGAAGTTAAATAATTTGTTCAAAGCCAGCTCACTAAGTAACAGAACCACAATTTGAATTGTGGACCATTTAATTCCAAGTCTTTTGTCTTGTACTTCATATTCTCATTTACTCTTAAGTATATGTCAAGCGTTTCTGTAGAATAATGTAGTATACTTGGACTTTGTTTTAAATTGTGATAAAACATTACAGAGAACACATAAGGAAAACACATATGTCTGTGTAGATATGTGTGTGTGTGTGTGTGTGTGTGTGTGTGTGTGTGTATGGACACAGAGAGAGAGAGATCAAAGATCACGTCTATATATTTTAGTGCCCAGCTAACATATATAGTTACCACCTCCCAGAGCAACAACCAGATGCCCCCAAATGCCTCTTCTCCGTGAAGGTGACCATAAACTGGACTCCTGGGATAATCACTTGTTTGTCCTTGCCTTGATAATTATTCTCAAGCCATTGGCTTGGTTGTTTCCTTTCCATGCTTTGAACTTCATCAGAAAGAAGTCATACTGTGCATGGACTTCTGTGCCCTGCTCCTGCTCAGCCAGCACTGCTTTGAAACATTCATTTATGCTGTCTGCTGTCATTCATTTTTATTGCTGTATAGTGTGGCACTGAGTTCCCATAAACATTTTTTCCTGGAATTGATTTCTTCATTCTATCACTTTTGTAGTTCAGGAATTTGGTAAAGTATTTATTGCCTAAGTTATCCTGATGGCTTCTCTTTATCTCCAGGCTCCCAGACTGCAGCTAGAAGAATCTTTCTAAAAAGCCAACATCCTTCCTGTTAAAGGAAGCTATGGGAGAGGAAGGGCTAAGACAGGGTTGGTCCTCACTATCAGAGCTCTGAACTATTTGGGGCCTGCCCTGAACAAAGTTGCTCTAGCTATTAATACATAAGGCTTTATAGCTATACTTTTTTGCCTTATGGACTCTGAATTCCCCATTTCTAAATGTCTTAATGTAAAATATAGATAATTTTATTTTAGCAATAATTACCATAAAAAGATTTTTAATTTTGGCAAAAATTCCTGTAAATGTTCCTGTCAATCTACACAGCAGTTTCAGAAATATTTTCTATCAGTTGAAAAGATCAAATTTTTAAGAGAAACAACTTAAAATCTTTCTTATTTTTGAAGAAATAAGTACCTTCATTTTAGTTTTCCAAGACACTAGCTACCAAGTGGGCCGATGCTGTATCTTTATGCTAGTGTAATACTTGCCTAGCCTAAGAGACCCTGGGTTCAGCCCCCAGCAACAAATCAACAGGCAGACAGATACTCAACAGACAATTTGACTCCATTCTGTCATTTCTTTTGTTCTGATACTTCATTAGTATTTGCAACTGTTATCTATGCTAAATTTGATATACTTGTCTCATATGGGAATAGCCACTAGTGACCATTCCACTATCATGAAAGTTAAATGTCATTCCTCAATAAAAATAAACAAAGAAACAAACAAAAAAGAATCCATCCATCCCCTGGCTTCCCTACCACCAGTCTGTTCTGATAGGTCCATCTTTAGTGGAGCTGCGTGCATATGGACTAAAGCCTTTTGCCTGTATTGACATGTGTGTATCTGGATGGCATTCTATGAGGAAAGCCGCATAGAATTAGGTACTCTTTAACTCTGGGCACAGCCCAGTGCTTTCTTTAACCTTAGCAAATATTTCCTCACTAAATAGTGCCCATGAGATAAAAGCAAGGAAGGAAATCCTAGGAGTTACAGTGAATGGCATTTCTTAGAAAGGTTTAATAGATTATTTCTTTAGTTTATTGGGAACCTTTAGGGTTGTTATTAATTATATGGTGGGTTTGTTGTTGTTGTATATTTGCTTCTTTTACTCAAAAATTCTAGAAACAAGTTAGGCCTACAACTTGCCTATGAAACCATT
Organism: Mus minutoides; assembly: GCA_902729485.2. Taxonomy (NCBI): domain Eukaryota; kingdom Metazoa; phylum Chordata; class Mammalia; order Rodentia; family Muridae; genus Mus; species Mus minutoides. The sequence goes on along the minus strand of CACVCL010032413.1, from coordinate 13,274 downwards.
TACAGCGTGACTCAGGCTGTTGACACTTGGCAAACGTGTAAGAAAAGCATAAAGTTCTTATTGCACTTTCCAAACAGCTTTTAACTAAGAGTGTCAAGGTTCTTTTTTTTTTTAAACAAGCAGAGAATTGTGTAATGTGCTTTGTTTGTTATTACTACTCTAGTCTTTCGCAATGTCTGCAAGTTGAATACCTTGCTTTGCTGAAAAAAAAATATTTAAATATATATGTACAGTTCTGTTTATTGGAGTTGATTACTTTGAAATGTGAAAGTAAATACATTTGGAATTTTTGTTAATGCTAATTTTATGTTTTTACTTTAATCTGTTCCTTTAATTTTCATTTTAATAAGCCTACCTTGGAAATCAGAGTTGGCAAACGTTCATTTGATACACAGTTTCTTCATTTTGGGCACAATTCTCCACAACATGAGGTTTGACAAGAGAGAGTAAAAACTGTCAATATAATCACAAGCTAAGTTGTAACATATACCATACACTACACATACACACACATACATACACATACGCACACACAGCCACACACACACACACACACACACACCACACACATACGAACAAAACATAGATATGCTACTTTAAAATATAATTTAAAATCAAATATGCACTTTATAAGTCTATTTATAAGTAGTGTTTACCAAACTGTATTTATTTGCCTTTTTAAAAATCTTTTTCTTCTAGTTTATATTTTTAGCAACAAGTAACAGAATAGCCAAGAGTGTTTATTTGTCAGACATATCAAACGATAGCTCTTCGCTGGCACTGAAGCATTTTAATGTCGGGATTCTGGATTGACAGCTCTGTAGTTTGCTTTGTCCTTCCCTCACTGCAGCAAGATAAATATAAAATCTCCAGTGTCACAGCTGTTTTCAAAGGCAGGACACAGGAAGCCACCAGACAGAGCTTTCTATCTGCTTCTTTTTCCTACCAATAAAAAAGTAATCTTTCTCAAGTCCCCTATTAGTAGATTTTCTCCTGCAAAAATATGTCACAAGACTATTCATAGCTCTGAGGGATGTGGAAGAAATGAGTGTCTACCTTCACCTCTGTAAGGAAGAAGGGGTAGAAAATGGCTTTTGGGTAACCATGTCCTAGAACTCACATTTGCTATTTGCTAAGTATAAATCCAGTGATTTTGTTGGTTTGTTTGTTTTTGTTTTGTTTTTCAAGACAGGGTTTCTCTGTATAGCCCTGGCTGTTCTAGAACTCACTTTGTAGACCAGGCTGGCCTCAAACTCAGAAATTCGCCTGCCTCTGCCTCCCAAGTGCTGAGATTAAAGGCCTGCACCACCACCGCCCGGCTAGATCCAGTGGTCTTAAACAAAGCTAAACTTCATGTATATGGCCGCTTTCCCCCACCCCAATTTCTCTATTTAAATTTACATTTTCTTTGCCTCATTTGCCTCAAAAACAGTCAGACTGGTTTTTAGATGTATGTCGGAAGAGGGAGCCCTGGATTTTTATGGAGCTCACATCCTAGCAGATCATTGTTCACATTTTTAATGTGAGTAGGATTTTCATAAGTGTACAGGGAAAGTGCATTCTATCTGGAGAGAATCATGTGAGCAAGTGAAGATATGTGAATCTGTAAGTCTTTTTTAGGGAACATCAAGTAGCTCCGTGAATGGCAGAAGATATTATTCTTACCTATATTGGAAGTACAGGTGACTGTCACATTGTCAAGAATTATCACCAAGGAAATGCGAATTTTGCTAAATCCACTCAGATCTCTTATTAGTACTTGCTAGCTGGCTTCCCCAGGACCTCTGACAGACACTTGAACACTTTCTTTTCTTTTATTAAATTAAATTAAAAAACTTTTTGATGCTGCAGTTGGCAAGGGGTGAGGCCAGCTCTCTGGCTCTCATACCCTCTGTTAGGCTCACTTATCCCTTGATGGTAAATGCCTTTCTCTTCTGAGCTATCTTGTCTACCTGCCCAGGTCTTGAAATACTTATTACTACTTATTTTTTAATTACTTTAAAATTTTTCACTAAATAGGTTACAAATTTTATAGAGTAGTTTAGAGTCTCTTTGCAGTCGAAGTAAGATAAATTGTAGATTACATTTTTGACTTTTTTTTTTTTTTGAGACAGAGTTTCTTTGTGTAGCCCTGGCTGTCCTGGTACCCACTGTGTAGACTAGGCTGGCCTTGAACTCTCAGAGACCCACCTGCCTCTGCCTCCCAAGTGCTGGGATTAAAGGTGTGTACCACCAAAAATATTTCCAAGAAAGAAATTGAATTTAAATGAACCTTAAATAAAATAATCTTCTTTATGTTTTGAGAAACTTGAATACTTTTCAACTTCTTGACAATTTAAGTTTAGTAAAATTCTGTTAGAAATAGACCTTCTGTGGTATTTGGACCACAAAATATAAGCTCACAGTTTTGTGAGTACAGGTACTTTATTGAAGTGATGATTTCTGAGTGAATTAAAGGTCATAATGTTCAGCAATAAAAATTTAGATTTTTTTTTCTTGCTTGCAAAGTTATTCTTGGTGATCACCTGACCAGGGCGCTGAGTAGTCCTTGTGAATCCACTGTTGTCCTTGCTGGCCTGTTGTTGTCTGACATATGTATGTCTCCATTGAGTATCTCAGAGCTTTATCAATCTAGTGTACTGTCATTTCTTGAGATTTAACTTTGGATTTAAAATACCCTAATTTGAATTAAACTATAAGCAAAATTCATCTCCATTTTAATCTCAAAGCTCTTTCACATAGAACTTTCACACAGTTCTGTTTTCTATGTTTTCCTTCAAGATAAAGCTTTTGTTAACATTTGGCACAATCTGTGTGCTAACAGTTGGAGAGAGGGCCCATTCTTCTGTGGATTTTAGTTTACCAATCCTTATTAATGTATTTCTGAAAGAATGGAAAAATTCTTTTATGTATTTTCAGCATAGACTAGAGGGCTATTTGAATAACACATGATATGTTCCTGTCAAATACTGATCTCAAATTATTTAAAAATGAAGCAAGCTTTTATTCCCTGGAATTCCTGCAGCAATACCTTTCTAGTGTGTTGGGTGGCCTGTACTACTATTTCTGCTTCTATGTAAGGGCCTTCCCAGAGTATTCTGGTTCCTTTCCCCACTTGGTCGGTGGCCAAGAACTATGAATGAATCCACAGATCATAATTAGGTGAGGCTTATCTATGAACGTGACCATAAACATGTGCTCTTACAACCATGGACCAAACAGCTCATTTCAAGTTCTGTTCTAGGAACTGATTAGGGACAGAGTTAGGAGTGAGAAAAGGCAGAGTGTCCCAGAAAATATTAACAGATTCAACTTGTCCTCAACCCTACCTCTAATTCTATAAGCAGTTTTGTCAACAGTAAAGCAATATTTTTACATCTAATTCCCAATGCCAGCTAGAGTCACTAAGATTTCCTGCAGTTCTGAAAGGTAGTAATCTTAAGTGGAATGAGATGGATGTATTCACTGAGTATATACATTCCCAACAAAAAGCAATATTATTGTAAAAAATGTATCTGCTTCTCGATTTAAATTGCTGTCATTGACACTTTTCTGTAAGAGAGGATTAAAACAACATATATTTGATGTAACACTCATAATTTTTCTTTGGCTCCTGTTTCTAGCTATCTTTTACCCTTATCTTTGGCATGACCTGTTTATCTGACAAGGTTAAACCCTCAGGAGACTGTCCCACCACAGCTTTCGAGAATGTTCCTAGAGTCTTCTAGCTCCTCACCATGGTGCTTTGTAGAGGCTGGATCCAGCCGCCTTGTAGCAAGAAGGAAAAAGGAAATATAAATGGAGTTAGGAGTATCTGGCCAGTTTTCCAAGACATTTTTTTTTAAATCTTCAAAGCCTGCAATATGATATATAAGAAATGCTTTTCCTTACCGGGCTTAGGAAAGTGTGATGTAGGTTCTGGTCTGGGTCTAAAGAGAAGAATCAGCAAGCCAAAGCTCATAGTCTCAATCTCATAAACGAGAGAAGTATTATCTAGGATAGCCTTTTCTGAAAGAAAACACCACCCAAAGGCAGTTAACCCATTTTATTATATGATAGATAAAAACAGAATGTCACTCTGTTCTCCTAGTGTCACCTGTAGTTTTCCAATGATAGCTGAGATGTGGAGCTTGAAAATTGGAAGACCAATATAAAAACGATATGTATAGACATAATACTTGTCACTAATGTTGACTGCATTTCTAAACTAAACACTGAAGTTGAGTGATTTCAATCACCACATCACATCTACAAATGTTTTACATGAGATTAGACACTGAATTTAAAACAGAGAAGAATAAAATTGAGGAGCTTCCTGAGCCAAGTGTTTCTTAGCATTTTACTAGAGTGCGTCTTCTATTATGTCTGTTTTGTAAAAAATACTGCAACATAATAAGTATTATATTTTAATAGTAATTTATATATTAAGAACTGTTAAGTATACTTTTTTAAAAAAATAGAAAAATGCAGGGTTTAGAATGTAAGCAGATGGTAAGTGCCGGTGGATTAAGTAACTTACCACACAAAGTTACACACAGAGAAAGATTTTTAACATGATAGCTTTTTACTTCTCAATAATATAGTATGAAAACTAGTACTTTTTCAGTTAGCCTTGTAAAATGTTTGTAAAAAGAAATACCCATGTTAGTTTAGTGTATATTCTGTGATGGTTAGCTTGAGGTGTTACCAATGCTAATTTAGTGTATATTCTGTGATGGTTAGCTTGAGGTGTTAATGTGACACAGCCTGTAGCCACCTAGGAAGAGAGGGCACTGAGACACTGTCTGCACAGTGTTGGCCTGTGGTCATGTTTGTGAGGGGCTGTTTTAATTTAGTTCATCGATATGGGAAGTCCACTGTGGATGGCACCATTCCCTATGCAGGGAGTCCTAAACTGTAGACTAGTGCAGAAATGAAAAAGAGCAAATAAGAAGTAAATATATATGCATTAATTTCTCTCTTCTTTTGACTGTGAATGTGATATGTCCTTGATGTTCTTGCCTTGATTTACCCACATCGATGAACTGTAATCTAAAATTTTATAACAAAACTTTTCTCTGAGTTCACTTTTGTCAGAGTATTTTATCACAGTAACAAAATCATAACTAGAATATAAGCCATATATATATATATGTATATATATATATATAAAATAATTATTTACCAATTTAGTATAAGTAATAAATGCAATGACTAAGGCTGGAGAGATATAGTTTAGTGGCAGAGAGAGCTTGCATGGCATGTATGTGATACTGATGCTTTCTTAAAGTTATACAGTTCTCATTATATCTCACTGAACTTTTGTTCATTATATGTAGTCAAGCAAATATATATCAGAATGTCTTCTGGTTTTGCTAACATATATAGCTTCAAAAAGAAGACATGTGAACATATATTATGATTTCCATTTAAGAGAGTAACAGTTCTGAGTATGGTGGTATTTGCTTAAAATCCCAGACTGAGAAAGGAGGATCTCAACTTCAAAGCTAGCCTGGGTTGTTTGGGGAGACAATTACTGGGAGCAACAGAGGGTAGAAATATCTATCTATCTAGATATATATATATAGATATATATATAGATTTTATTGATATTACATGAATATAATTTTATATATATATATGTAATCCTAGCTATATGTATAAATAATTAAAATACCTTATTGTTGTTTTTCCATATTAGAGATTGAACCTGGGGTCTTGAGCATGTTAACCAAGTGCTCCTTACTGAACTACAGTCTTAGCCTTTAAAGTACATGGCTAAGAAAGTAGTACGTAAGCCGGGCGTGGTGGTGCACGCCTTTAATCCCAGCACTTGGGAGGCAGAGGCAGTTGGATTTCTGAGTTCGAGGCCAGCCTGGTCTACAAAGTGAGTTCCAGGACAGCCAGGGCTATACAGAGAAACCCTATCTCAAAAAACAAACAAACAAACAAACAAACAAACAAAAAGTAGTACTTAGAGTTTAGGATGTTATTCTAAGCATGAAACAAGAGGGCTTGAGGTGTGATACGATCTTCAAAGAATTTAGGTCTACCGTCTCAGAGCTCTATTGTCCTGGCATCTAACTAAGCTATACCCTCAAAGATTCACACACTGCTGTTTCAGCACCTACAGGGATTCTTATTCTTATCAACATTTCCCAGCCTCCTCTCCTTCCTTTGACATTGTGTGGAAGCCTTGATTCCACAACCCTTTCCTTGTGTGCCTACAAATGTAGCACCACACAATGACGAATGACGCCAAGGCTCTGCCTTCAGCTCCAGCAGTGCCTAGGCCCCCATGGTCCAGCAGCCTCTGACATGACTGGATAGCAGAAGGTGGAGCGCTCTGTTCAAAGCAGTCTTTCAGAAGAATTTAAAACCCTAATAAATTCCACTCTGGAGCAGCATCTGGCATGCTCCTGAGATGCCCTCAGGCACGCTTCCTATTGTCCCAGTGCAAAACAAACAAACAACTCCCAAAACAAATGTGATTTGTTTACAATTCCTCTGTTGTCTCTAGCAGCCACACTCTCAAGTCTGCAACTTTAAACATGGTTCTTTCTCTGGCCAATTGCAAAGTTTTAAATCTTTCTGTTCTTTCCCCAACCCCATTCTCATCATAAACCTGGAAAAAGCAGTTAGCAATAGGCATGCCACAGCCCAAATCCTATGCTGCCTTGGAACCTCCTCCTCCAAGTCAATGACTTAGACTCTTCAGTCTCACCAAAGCTTCAGGACTCAAGATAAAAAGTAGACAAACTCTTGACCAGAATGTTTTATGTGTGGACTCTATCAGGATTCCCAACAGAATCCTGTTCCCATCTGAAACCTTCTGAGTGGAGTCTCTCTGTGTGCGTGTGTTTGGAAGACCTGACAGGGGCAGAGGTCCATACGGAGACCAGAGGTTAAAGATGGGTGTCTTTCCTCTATCATTCCCCACCATGTATTTGAAACAAGGTCTCTTACTGAACCTGGCACTCATGAACTTGGCTAGAATGGCCATCAAATCCCTGGGATTTGCCTGTCTCTACCCCCAGCACTGAGGTTTCAGGTGCACGCTGCCGAGCCTGGCTTTTTCTGTGAGTTCTCAGCTGCTTGTATTCATGCAGCAAATGCTTTACCCACTGAACCTCTCCCCAGCTCCATGAGTGCGTGCTGGTTTACTCTTCACCTCTTTGTCAGCATTGTGGTCTTCCAAGCACCTACCAGAACCAACCATTAAGTCTTCATACTAGGCTTCCCCTATCACAGGTCTCCAAATGTTCCCTATAAACCAGCGCTAAAGGTTTAAGAACCACATTATCAAGTCTAGTCCATTTTTCTGGTACTATATTACATTTGTTTATCTGTGAACAAAATTAACAAAACAGCTTAAAAGAAGATATTTATTTTTGCCCACAGTTTCAGACGGTGCAGCCCATGGTGGCTTTATCCCATGTTCTGGGAGGTGATCATCAACCTTCCAGTGACAGACTGACTCCCTCCAATCAGCTCTCACTTCCTAAAGTTCCCAGAAACTCCCGAAATAACCCCATGGTCTGCAGACTAAATGCACAGCATACAAATTTTCAGGAGACATTTCACAGTTGTTTCATTAAAATGGGAGGAGAGAGCAAACAGTTGAACTTCTGGTTGGTGTGTGTAAAATAGTTTGTAGAACTTGAGTTACATAGGCACTTGAATACACACCCTGTCTGATCTTTCTGCTTCTCTTCCCCCAGTTAAGCAGCATGCATACCATCCAGCAATTCAACTATTTGGTGCCTAAAACATATTTTTATATTCAATAAATGTGTGCAGAACATTCTAGAGCTAACCTATGTCTTTTCTTTCGGACAGTAGTAGAATATAGGAAAGATAAAAAGTAAACAGTGTGGATGCAGCTTTGCGGGAATAATAACGGGGGTGGGGGTGGGCGGGGGCGTTGGGGGGGGGGGGGGGGAGAGGGGACCTAACACCAACCGGCTGAAGATAAGAAATACTCCTTTTGGAATATGTAACAGAGCTGGTTCTTCAGCCGTGTCTACCAGTAGATCCCATTTTAAAGGTAGTTTTCTTTGTGGAAGGTGAAATACAAGCTGAGCACTTAGCCTGTTTTTCAGGTCTCATTCTTTTTTCAGATCTAGAAGAACTCCCCTCGCCCCAGCCTACGCCCCCCCCCCCTTTTTATTTTTCACATGGGGTCTGTTCCACCTGAGGTTAGTTATCAGAATAAATGTTATTCTCTGGGCCATTCATGTGTTATTCATCCGTTGTTGAGAACACAAAAACCGTGTTGCTCTGAGAAGATAGCTGTTATTAAACAGAGTGGCAGGTGTGCTGACTCAGACCCGGAGGGCCGATTAAACTGCTGCGGCTCTCGCCCTGAGGAGGCTCCTTCTGTTTGCTACACTTCAGCTCCTACTTCTGATCAGGACAAGTATGTCCTTGGGAGTTCTGTGCTTACAAGGAAATTATGTAATAGGAAAACTATCTGAGGAGGAACAAATAATCCTTCTATCTGTTTCTTCCAGATTGTACTCTGGCTATAGTTTCCATGACCCACATATGAACCTTTCTATTCGCTTCTTTGGTAACTGGAAGTTTGTCTCAATGTAAAGCAATACTTTTAGTAAGAATGTACTGCTCCAGTCCTCCTAAGGGCCAAGCACTGTGCACAGGCCCAGAAATCACTCTGGCATCACTCTTAGGACTCACGCAGGACAGAAACAAGCAGCTTGCACAGCTAAAATGTGAGCACAAGGGCATCAAAGACAAGGCTGTCTGGAGCCAGAGCACAGCTGTGGAAGTGCTGTGGCGGATGTGCAAGAGTGGGGGGTGGGGTGGGGGGACTGAGACATGGTGACTTGAAAAAAGTATACTTAGCATTATATTTTATTTGAAAAATGAGAATAGATTTTTCTAATACAAATAGGGAGTAGAGAATTAAACAAAAAGTAGAAACTTGTAGTGTTGAGGATGTGGGGATTCTGAGTTGATGATTATGAAATATATTTTTATTAAAAGAGAATATGGATTTTTAGAAATGCCATGCAGGCTAGTGGTGGATCATAATATGTAAAGAAAATGGAGAACCATTGCACTGTATGCTCATGAATAGTTCCATGGAGCGTAACAAGAGGTGAGAGAGACTCAGGGACTGAGAGCAGGGAGAAGGAGGTGATCCTGAAGACAAGAGTTTAGCTGGCTCTTGAGGGATGGACATAATTTGAAGTCAAGAGAAAGGTGGTCTGTGAGTTAACACCGGGTTCCTCCTACTTGATTTCAGGGTGTTTAATTGGTTCCTATGTCCTTATACAAACTAGCCAGTGATCCTCAGTGTGCCACAGCCCTGTCACAGGTCCAGAGACTTCCATAATAGCATGTGATCTTCTTCTTCTTCTTTTTTTTTTTTTTTAGGAGATTTATTTTTCTGCCAAGACATGGATTACTAAAACAGGGATGTGGGGAGGAATCCAGCAATTGGCAAGCTAGAATCTTTGTAGAACATCCCCTCCTCTCTCTCCTTTTTTTTTTAAAAAAAATATATTTTCTTTATTTACATTTCAAATGCTATCCCGAAAGTTCCCTATACCCTCCCCGCACCCTGCTCTGCTACCCGTCCACTCCCACTTCTTGGCCCTGGCATTCCCCTGTATAAAGTTTGTAAGACCAAGGGGTTTCTGTTTGCAATGATGGCTGACTAGGCCATTGTACTGGCTAATTTTGTATCAACTTGACACAGCTGGGTTATCACAGAGAAAGGAGCTTCAGTTGGGGAAGGCCTCCATGAGATCCAGCTGTGGGGCATTTTCTCAGTGATCAAGGAGGAAAGGCCCCTTGTGGGTGGGACCATCTCTGGGCTGGCAGTCTTGGGTTCTATAAGAGAGCAGGCTGAGCAAGCCAGGGGAAGCAAGCCAGTAAAGAACATTCCTCCATGGCCTCTGCATCAGCTCCTGCTTCCTGACCTGCTTGAGTTCCAGTCTTGACTTCCTTGGTGATGAACAGCAGTGTGGAAGTGTAAGCTAAATAAACCCTTTCCTCCCCAACTGCTTCTTGGTCATGATGTTTGTGCAGGAATAGAAACTCTGACTAAGACAGCCATCTTCTAGATGCATCTAGAGACAGGAGCTCTGGGGGTACTGGTTAGTTCATATTGTTGTTCCACCTAAATGGTTGTAGACCCCTTCAGCTCCTTGGGTAATTTCTCTAGATCCTCCATTGGGGGCCCTGTGTTTCATCCTATAGATGACTATGAGCATCCCCTTCTGTATTTGCCAGATAGTTATATCAGGGTCCTTTCATCAAAATCTTGCTGGCATATGGAATAGTGTCTGGGTTTGGTGGCTGATTATGGGATGGATCCCTGTAAGGGGTAGTCTCTGGATGGTCCATCCTTTCGTCTTAGCTCCAATCTTGGTCTCTGTAACTCCTTTCATGGGTGTTTTGTTCTTTATTCTAAGAAGGAATGAAGTATCCATACTTTGGTCTTCGTTCTTCTTGATTTTCTTGTGTTTTGCAAATTGTATCTTAGGTATTCAAAGTTTCTGGGCTAATATCCACTTATCAGCGAGTGCATATCAATTGACTTCTTTTGTGATTGGGTTACCTCACTAAGGATGATATCCTCCAGATACATCCATTTGCCCAAGAACTTCATAAATTCATTGTTTTTAATAGCTGATTAGTACTCTGTTGTGTAAATGTACCACATTTTCTGTATCCATTCCTCTGTTGAGGAACATCTGGGTTCTTTCCAGCTTCTGGCTATTATAAATAAGGCTTCTATGAACATAGTGGAGCATGTGTTCTTATTACCAGTTGAAACATCTCCTGGGTATATGCACAGTAGAGGTATTGCTGGATCTTCCGGTAGTAGTATGACTAATTTTCTGAGGAACCTCCAGACTGATTTCCAGAGTGGTCGTACCAGCTTGCAATCCCACCAGCAATGGAGGAGTGTTCCTCTTTTTCCACATCCTTGCCAGCATCTGCTGTCATCTGAGTTTTTGATCTTAGCCATTCTGACTGGTGTGAGGTGGAATCTCAAGGTTGTTTTGATTTGCATTTCCCTGATGATTAAGAATGTTGAACATGTTTTCAGGTGCTTCTCAGCCATTCAGTATTTCTCACTTGAGAATTCTTTGTTTAGTTCTGTACCCCATTTTTTAATGGGGTTATTTGAATTTTTGGAGTCCAGCTTCTTGAGCTCTTTGTATGTATATGTTGGATATTAGTCCCCTATCAGATTTAGGATTGGTAAAGATCCTTTCCCAATCTGTTGGTGGCCTTTTTGTCTTATTGACAGTGTCTTTTGCCTTACAGAAGCTTTGCAATTTTATAAGGTCCCATTTGTCACATGTGATCTTCTTATCCTGCTTCACTGGCATATCAGATAAAAGTTGTCTTCATATTTGTTATATAGGAAACAGTATTATTTATATTAAAGTGCCATATGCTTTAAATTAATTAATGAATTGATATTTTAAATTGTCATAATTTAATTTCTAACATAAAAATATTAGTTTATTTTCTTTAGGACTCTCAATAATTTTAAATGTGCAAAAGAGCTTTATAATCATAGAACCAATCCAATCAGTTTACCAGTGCTGATCTCAATTAGTGAAAAGGTAAGGCATGAGTCATAAATATCAGGGAAAAAAGGCGATGTCATTATGTGTCACATGTACAATAAAATGTAAGACATTATAAGTACCTTATCCTAAATGATTTGACAAAATAGACACAAAAATAAATACAAAAATATAGCTTTATATATCATATTATTTACCCCTGACCCCTAAGCACTGTTGCTCTTAGCAGTGAGAGCTGTCAGTGATGATAAAAAGATATGGAAGGTGAATGGTGACAGCTGAGTTGACACTAGAAGGAAAAGAAGACAACAACTTCATCCACTCTTTTATTTGTTTGTTGGCTTATTCTTTTATTCTTTTACAGGAGCATTGGTCTCACATTTGGGATCTACCTGTATAATCCAGGATAGTTTTATTACAAGTTCCTTAACATAACTGAATTTGCAAATACCTTTTCCCAAACAAAGTCACATTTATGAGTTACAAATCCAACCAACCCATTCCAAATTATAAGGGAAAACCCCATCAAAGCTAGAGGTAAATTGTGCATTAGATGAAGTGTTTTAATTATCCTTTCCATTATAGGATTTAAGTTCTTGTCAGAGAAACGGATGTTGCTCTGTACTTGAATTCTGCTCTTGGTTCTGTGACCTAGTTCTTCAATTATTGGCCTCATTTTGGCTTAATCCCTGGAACAACTCTTGATATGTTGCATAAATGCCTGACTCTGCTCTCTGCATCGTGTTTCTGGTGGCTCCTCCCATATTCTCTTCCTTCATGGACCAGCCCATTATTGACGGGATGCCACACAGAATATATTCTCTTGCCTAGTCCTGGTTGTTTGAAGCATAGTCCAGTGAAAATTCCCAAGGGTCTTCATCAGGGTTGGAGAGGAGCTAGAAAGCAGTTTTCTTCCACACCCCCTGCGATTTCCGTCATAGTAATGTATAAGCCTAGATTTGGCTTGGAGCTTTCCCCCAAGCAGCGACAGGAAGTGCTCCTGGGGCCTCCACAGTAGCTCATGCTTCCTTGTTTCCTAGGGTTCTTTTCATGCCGAAGGATTGATTTTTAGCAATCCTTTGCCAGATTTATGGTTTCCTGTAAAAAGTTGCATTTCCATTATGGCTTCAGAAAGACATTTGTTTCTTTCTTGTCTAAATTCTGTATTTCATGTCTTTGTTTAACTTTTGCTCTCTGGGTGATACTCTTTTTTTTTTTTTTTTTTTCTCCTTAGAGAGTGTACCAATTATAATTTTCAGTTTTTCATTTGTTAGTCCATTTCATTAACTGTCATTCTCTGTTTTCTAGGTCATTTGGTAAGACCCTTGTTACAACTCTAGGGCATGGGTCTATAATTTTCTTTCAGAGTAAAAAGGAAACACAGAGACAAGCCTGGAGTGCAGCTGAGGCCTTAGGGCTAGAATCCTGAGCACTGACTGCATCATGTGATTTGGGCTGATCCACATCCTGACCTTTCCCTCACAGAAGTATCCACAGATTCACATGTCAGTCACTGCAGGCTTTGTTCCTTAAAGACACAGAAAAGCTATAAAGACAAATGGTATACATATCATTACTCAAATATTTAAGTTTCTAATCTTGCTTTTGTATGACTGCTTTATTTAAAATGATCTATCATAAGTAAGGAAGTAGGGAAATGTCAGTTTGATGTACACATCAAATTAGTGCTGGAATGGAATGAAAGGTTTGGTGTTGTTTTTT